>JALLAZ010000201.1:0-19599 GCA_036939755.1 Stephanodiscus triporus
ATCCGCCCGAAGGAATCTGTCTCTTTCTCGCTGAAATTGAGTCAGGTTTCTCACGTGAGGGCGGGAGAGTTACTCCCTCCTCTCGCCCACAGATGAGCGTATTTCCTCATATTCATGTGCTTGTTTGCAATTTATTGTTTTCGCGGGTGCAAGAAGTCAACCGGACAGACCACGTCGCAAGAAAAAAGCTGATCACGGTATCAACAACGCAAAACGCAAGGTGTACAATAATATGGCTCGCGCCGTCGCCCCGGCCGCCGCCTGGTCCGTCCCTCGGGTAATTCGCAACGTCTTCTCCTCCCCCAATCACGCAATTTCATCAGTCAACCACGACGATGCGACTCCGTTCCTCCGCGACCTCATCGAGGGCGGCGGGGGTCATTATTACTCCCCCCGCGAGCTGCTGTCGAGATTCGAACGGTCCTCCGTCCTGACGGTCAAGCGATCGTCCCGTCGCTTCTTCATGTACGAGGAACGTCGCCGCGACGTCGACGACGACGTCGCGCCGTCGACCGTGAACGTGTCGCCGAACGAGCTCGCGGGCCTCCTCCACCGATCGTCGTCGTCGTCGTCGTCGTCCGGGGACGGCGACTCCCGCCATCACCACTACTGGACGAGTCCCGTGTCCGCGTCGGCGCCCCGCCTCGCGGTCGAGTTCGAACGTCACGTCGCGCGACTCCACGACCCCGCCGACCTCCCCCTCCTCGACCCCAGAGGTCCGTCGCTATGGATGGGAACGTCTGGCTCCGGCACCCAATGTCACTACGACGTGGCGAATAACGCGATACTCCAGCTGTACGGCACGAAGCGCGTCAGGGCGTACGGGCCGAGAATGGGCGCGGAACGGCTGCACGTGTACCCCGACGCCCATCCTCGGGCGAGGAAATCGCAGATTGACTTCGACGTCGACGTCGACGTCGACGACGCGAGTCGGACGAGGTATCCGCATTATTACGCGAGTACGAGTACGAGTACGACGACGACGATCCCGCGACCTACGCTGGACGTGGTCCTCCGGCCAGGCGACGCGCTCTACGTCCCGGCTTTCTGGTTCCACCACGTCGAGAACGGGCGCGTTCCCGGTGACGTTTCTCGGGACGACGACGACGAAAACGATCTCGTCGACGGACCGTCCGTGTCGATGAACTGCTTCGCGGTGTCCGATCCGATGACGACTGCCCGGCGGATATTCACGTCGGCGAGTCGTCCGTTCGGGTCGTCGGCGATAAAAAGCGCTTCGGCCAACAAGCTCCTCGGAGCCCTCGGCACGAGTCTTGTGCGGGAGATGAACGTCGTCGATATCGGCATGGAGAGGGACTTCATTCGACGGCGCCTGTTGGAGGCGCGATATGCCCCCCTCGAGCTCGAGGGCGGCCGCTCGACGACGGGCGAGTCGTGTAAGAAGAGAAAGGACATCGGCGACGACGACTTGACGAGCGAGGAGCGACGGGCGATCGATTCGTGCATCGAACTGATAATGCCGGATTTTCGACATCTCCTTCGCGATGGCGGTGCCGAGGATGCGTCGACGAGAGGAGGAGGAGGAGGAGGAGGAGGGGGCTGGGAGGACGGTGATGACGATAGAGTAGGAATCGCTCTCCTGGTGGCATTGCACCTCCTGGAATTGTGGGCGGTGGAGATGGTCGGGGTGGAGCGTGTGGCCGAGGCCTGGGACGATGCGCTGTCGTGAATGCGTACACCGACGATCCCGATCGCCCCGACGGCCCCGGTTGATATGGCGCGAACATTTCCCTCGGTTGGGAAAGTTGTGTCGCTCGCTAGAGTTCGACCCCCTTTGTGGAGACGTGTATTCGAAAGAATCCAAAAATATGGGACGGATAAACTTTTTCATACGACGTTCTTCTTCAGTGTGCATACTGAATTTTCACATTCGATTCAGAGATCAGAAAAGGGTCATTCTTGCATGTAACCTCTTCTTCCTTTGCAGAGGCACTGATGAAGAGTGTTATGTCACTTGATCTTCACCTATTTTCAATCACTTTCCTGAGGGCCGGCGGATGAAGGAGAATGTGGCGGCAATTGTTACGCAAAGACTCTTTTACAACGAGCAGTTAGGAGGAGAATTAGGGATTGGGCCCTAATCATTCGATTGTGAATAATCTGACCCTTTGTGTTCGAATCTTTCTTCATTAGTGAATGAAGTGAAGAGCTACTGATGTAGAAATTCATTGTGAAAAATTCGAGTAGTGAAATGATTACCAATACGATATTATTTCCAACTGATGTGCACAGCATCCACTAGAACGTTTGGTGGCAATTCCTGCGGGAAGGTGCGGGAGACAGTTAGGAAGCCTGCCGCCAAGTCAGAGTAAATCTGTTCCTGGATTTTCGGTATCGTAGATAGTACGTAACTTCTCTAAAAAACAAAATTAGATTTTAATTTTTAAATGCTGTGCCAAGAGACGCTGGATAGGAATGATCCCCATTTGCTCCGTCTGACGACGTCGACGTCGAAGTCATCGTCGTTCGAAGGCGGTTTTCCCATCCCCTCCTCCGCCAGGACGATACCAGCGAAGAAGAAACATAACCGTATTAGACGAAAAGCTGACATAGTACATTTTTCAGAGAGGAGGTCGATCATATTTGTATTTACCATCTACCAGTAGGCTTCACCATCCATGTAGGCATCGAGTAACAATGCGTTGAGTGCGCCATCTTCTCTAGCTTGTTGAAACTTTTTCTCAAACGTCTCTTCGTCGTCATCTTCTGTGATATTGTATTTGTCCAGAATCTGTTGTCGGATCATTTCTCTTTCTTCTTCTATGTCTTCAATATTGTCAATACCGGGTCCATCTTGCAAAGGCGAAACCGACTGAGACATTCGTCTTAGGTCAACATCGACATCTTTATAATTTGCAATCGCTTCCTCCAGCTCGGCCCGGACATCACGTCTTTCTTTCTGAGGATTCCCTTGCATTTCTAATGTGGACGACCATCTTTCATCCGCATCAAATCGAACAGGCGTGCCGATTGTTGGCAGGAATACTCTGGTGTAGGTTTCCACCCATGCAGTGGAAAGAAGACAGGCAACCTCAGCATCGCCACCCACACTAAGCGGCTCGATGCTCCCAAAATTCTCTCCCAAAAACCGATCCACATCGTCTTGGCATTCTTCTCTCATTGTTGAATGCGCAAAGCCATGCTTTTGGTCTGGAAATACTTTGACCATGAAATCTTTTATTCGAGGGTCTTCATCCAAACACTCCTTGAGTAACATTGCATCCTCGGGAGTAGCCCCTGGCAAGTTATCATTTTCGGCAAATATAGCCAAGACAGCCACGCTCCTCTCTTTTCCACTCTCAAATGTACGAAACCCCTCGTTTGTCTTTCCAAACAACTTTCTTGCATCGTAACGAGTAGGATACCATGCAACTGCGGCTACAGGATCCACGTGTGGTGGTGGAGGGCGGTCACTGAAAGCATCCTCATAGTATGACGACGGACCGCCAGCATACCAACCTGCCGCTGCCTCCAGAGCCCTCCCTCCTCCATAACAAGTACCCCAAATGGCGACGGATGATACAGCGTATCTCTCTCGAAGAACAGCCGCGGCGGCACGGATGTCCACATCAACCCTCCTATCTGGATGCTTAGCCCTCCATCCCTCATATGTATCGCCATCGTCGTTCCTTTCCACGCCATCCTCATCAAGATGTGGGCTAATTGTCCATGGTTTCCCACGGAATAAATCAGGCGCCAACACCACCACCGGTTGACACTCAAAGGCAATCTTATCCGCCAACGCTTCAGTATTATCCGTGAAAGGACCGTACACATCAGACAGAAGCAACACTCCCTGCACCTCCGCCGATGATAGTTGCGCTCCAGTGGGAGTGTATATGCCCCAGTCTCCAAAATCACGTTCAATCGTACTGTACGAAGTTCCAGGGTCGGTCGCGTCCTCCTGACCGTCTGCGTCGTCGGGCCGGATTAGTCCTCGCTTAGATTCCATCTCACGTTTCCTCTGTATGGCATACACCTCTTCTTCCATGGACGAATAGACGGGAGCATCCCTCGACGTTGCATCACTATTGAAACTGTGTGCAGTGGCACTAGCTTGTTGCCCTCCACGCAGGAAGCTCTTCAAAGAGTCACGCGACCCCACAACATAAGCTTGAACTATTGCGTTGCTGCTGCCCTTATATTCAATGACGGTACGCGATAATCCATCAACAACGACGGACCGTCCTTCGTAATCATCAACTATTCGAGCATCGTCTCCCCATACTTCCGACGATGATGAAGATGTATCAGCACTACCTTCACTAGTTGCATCCTCTATGTCCGCGTCGATTATGGGCTTCGTATTTGCCTTGCTATTCGATCGGAATGATTTCCCCACCTCATCAACATCGATAAAGTCAGTAACATCAACGATGTCTGCGCCCCTCATCTTTGCTTCGACAACCTTATGAGAATCCTCATCCGACCTCTTTCCATTCGCCTGTTTGTCCCTGTCGTTGCTCACATCATTCACATCATTCGTGTTTTTTCTTGAAGCGAAATGTTTGTCATATTTGGTGTACCCAGGTTGCACCAAGTCGTCCGATCGACCATCCTGTCTCGACGCGTCCACAAAAGTATTCTTTTTCAACAATCTATCTATCAGTTGTGCCTTATTACCCGTCACCTTCTTCCCCCGCAATCGTAACTGTTGCTTCAGTTGCGTAACCGTCATGGACATCAACTCGTCGCGCGTCAAATCCATCTCGTCTTCGAAGTCGAACCCATCGATTGTTGGGGGAGGAGGCTGCATTTCCGTAATCTCGTCTTCGTCGTCTGTATAATCGTCGGAATCTCGACCGCTATTATTGTTTGCTGCTCTTGCCGATGTTGCCGTGAAATGATGCATCGGTCGAGACTTGACATCGAATGATGTTGTCTCCTGCGATCTTCCAAGTCGCGAGGATTGACGATCTTGCAACGTGAACGCCGAAAAGGTGGGTGCAATCGTTGCGAGAATCATTGCTAAATATTGATTCTTTTTACAAGAGAACATGTTTCCGCTCTTCTGGATCGGCGACGTTGCACGACGATCCCGTGATGATATTATGATCGATTTATGCTTTGACATCATACTGCATGTTGTGTGTTGATATTTTACCTTCTTCCGTACAGCTGCTGACGTGATTGACCATCAATTTTGTCTATTTGCAATGGTGCGGGCCGCCTTCCATCATGGCTCATCGCAGCGGTGTTGATGATTGGGTTTGGTGAGTTGAGTGGCAAGACCGACTACGATACCCTGTCATGTTCTGTCCTTGGTCCGTCGAGTCCGACCATTCTTATTTTCTCAGTTCTACCATAATATTATGTCCGCCGACGCGACCGCCGCACCGCCGGCCGCCCCCCGCCCCCCCGCCCCCCCCCACCTTCGTTGGTTCATTGCTTCCTCTCACTTCCCAGGTCGCATGCCTCGCCTACAACGAACATGATTATTGAATCTCATCTTTTGTTGAGTGTATCTTCTCTCTAGATAGTCCTCTCGGCTCTGGCTGCTTCACTCTGAAGTCTGGGTCGCTGGGCGAAAAGTACGCCCATCAACAACAATTGATCAACATCGGCGATCGTTTTTGCATCAGCGCAGGATAAAACATGGCCGACAAAGGTGATATTGTCGGGACGGACCTGTCATCTAGCGATGGACCTACAACTACTCGATCGTCCTCGTCCGACGGTCCATCCAGCACCCCAAACAATACCAACAGACGAAGGAACAAGCGAAAGCGTAAGCATCTCCCGAACGAAAATAACGAAGATGCCACCGCAACCACTTCGTGCAATGGTAGTATATTCAATGGCCTTATCGTTGCCATATCCGCACTGGAATCGAAGCACGATAAAACGAATGAAGTCACCACCACCGGCGTCAACGAAACTGGTGATGACACGTACCAAAATTACAAAACGCTCAAGCAACTGCTTCAAGCGCTCGGCGCCACGATATCTCCACAGGTACACAAACGCGTTCACTACCTAATATCCACCGACAGCGCCATTCAGAATTTGACGCAACGGGTGCGACAGGCGGCTAAGCGTAAGGTAGACGTCGTCGACGTCGCTTGGGTGAAGGACTGCAGGGAGAAGGGAACGAGGATCAATGTTGACAATTATTTGTGCAATGATTTGGTCGAATGCTTAGTAGCGGAAAAGGAGAAGAGGGACAGAGGATCTATGAAAATGTGCACCAGTAGCGATGTTGGCCCCGATGATTTAGGTTGGTCTTCTCCAATAGAGTTGGATTGCTGTTGTGTTTGCCACGAAAATGGGGACGATGAATGTCCTTGGTGTATCGGCCCGGACTGTAATCTGACGTTGGCGAGGAAAGCGAAGGCGGCGAGGCAAACTGAATAAGGTTGGATGATTCCACTTCACCTGCTATTCAGAGAAATTTGAGTCTGATCTTAACTAGTTGTTTCTATGTTACGATCAAAGTCTATACGCATGTGAGATATCCACATTGAGCGTCGACCACAGCTGATCCGACACACATTTTGATAGAACGCCCTCCATTTTGTAAGGGAACATGTCCCGCGATGTACTCCTTGCTATCTCAAATAAATCGGACAGACTGTTAGCCTTTGAAGAATTTTCGAGGCAGCACCGCAATGCCATGTGCACAGTCATTGTCGGGACTAGCGTAATTAGAAATCTTGCCCTCTCTTGAACGCTTTGGTCCGAAATAAAACGTAGGCCACCGCACTCCGGTGGCGCAGACGTCAATCGCAGAGCGATTGAAGCAGAGACAGCTCGAGGACTGACATACTCAAAAGTGACACGTTCTGCCGGACAGCCAATTTGCTGTATCACCGCATTTTGCAAAGTTACAATATGTCCAGTCAAAACTGAAGACATTTCAACGTCAAGACAAAGTATTACATGAACTGTTCTGTACCTTCCGGATGCTACAAGCAACACCAGGCGACGAATAAAAGGCCGGGCTCCATGTTGCATATCCGATGCGTTACCTCCGTATTTTCCATTTCGATTGTTTTCCAACCAAGATGAGAGGTATTGCACAATAAGTGCACTGTCATCGGAATATTCAACATCTACCCCCACAAAATCAAGTAGCGGACAGTCAATCACTGTGATCCCTTGTGTACAATCGTCGAAACCCCTTTTCTCGGACCCAGAAAGAGCATTCCCCCAGCGACCACTGGCTAGCTCTGCGACTATTTGCCCAAATGCCTCGAGGAAGTTTTCGGAGGTCAAAAGGCTTATTGGAGACCGAGCCTGAGACGGGGCATCATGACTATCGTTAGAAAAAGCTGATTCGTTCTCGTAGAGTTCACCGTGATCTACACCAGCATGCCTTGATGTCTCATCTAAGCCGTTGTCGGTACATTCAAAGTTACAAGACTGGCTGACTGCGTGATTATAGTGTGCTTCCGTTTCGCTGTCGCAGAATGATTTCACAGGAAGTGACACATCGTGCCGAGTTTCAGAATCAAGAGGCTGCGTTTGTGCGCCTGAGTTCAAGGCGGCAACAGAATCGGGAGATGTTTCAACTGCAGCAGGACTGTGAGCTGTGTCTTCAATAGCGAGTAAAGTCAAACGTTCGTCTTGGGATTCGGATTGTTCGATAGCCCGTGGCTTCCTAAGAGGCTCTAGCTTTTTAGAAGGAATGATTGGGGTCATGCCAAGAGGAATGGAAGGAACTACAACACACACGCTTTTGTTAGTTGAACTCGCTGCTGATAATTCCTGGCTCTGTTCCACTTGAAGCACTGCGTCAGATGCTTTGCATTTCTTTGAGTCCTCAAGTGGTGCAGCATCTTTGTGCTTTCGCTTGTGTTGCCTTTTGAGTTTCTTCTTCTCTTTCTTCCTTTTGTCTTTCTTCCTCTTCTTTTTGCTCTTCTTCTCGTTGTGTTCGTCTAATAATGGATCAGATTTCGACTTGCGTTTTTCGACTCTTGGATAATCATTCGGAACCGTCAAGTCAACAATACCCGTTCGACGCAGTGTTGGATGTAGGATATCTCCCGCACTAACTTTGGTTTCAATATTTCCCGTGCCTAGTCTGTTCACTACCGCCATGTCCGTGAGATAAGACTTCTTCTCATCTTCCAATTCTCGAGCCTTTGTAAGAAGGTGAAGCAGCTCCCCCCGAGTGTTTAGGCTATTCTTTCCGATAGCTTCCACAACTCGCTTGCCATTTGAATCGCAATAATTCGTGTCTACTGCGTGTGCCATATTATTATTGAAGCAAGTTGCCAACTCTTCAATATGCTCCATGTCGATAGTAAACCCAGCTTTTTCTCTGTTCAAGTTCTTTTTGTTCGCCATGCTTGCAGTGATTTGACCGTGCCCATGCCTAGTAGTGTTCATTTTAATGGAGTACGGAGCACTACGGCCTTTTGAATTCGATTTTTTATGACGGGCAAAAGCTTCTACGTGAACGCGCAATACCATAAGAGTGAAGAATGCATCATGCGGTGGAGAATGCGAACGCCCTACATTCTTCCGTGTGTGATACTTGTCCACTTGTACCATTGCGTCATAGCGCCGCTGATAGACGTGGGGGTCAACCACTTGATTGGTCAAAAAGCCACGATAAGAGTACTTGTACTCATCATTCCTTTTTGACGAGCATCCAGTGAGCAGCAAACAACGAAAGCCTTCTTCATTTGACTTTGCTTTCGCGTTATCACAGAAAATATTTCTCTTCTCATTGGGAATAGTTGCGTCAAGTTTTGACAGTTTCGCCGAAGCCAAATCGCCAGCACTATCACTCTCAAACCACGGAGCAACTGGATAAGTGGAACATTGATCCTGTAAAAAATCAATTTTACATTGGACAATGTTCCCATGATCATTTCGCACACAGGAGCGAATGGCTGATTCAACTGCTGTTGGCATTGGTTTCTGTGGCGTAGTTTTGTGTACGTTACTTCCAGCGCACACTTCAGTTCTCTTCTCGACGATGCTTTGAGGGAGAAAGAGGCAGGTCAGTTTGCTTGAATTCACCATCTTCTTCAGAGTAACCATTTTGCACACGGGAGATGAAGATTCAACGAAGCGTTTCTGATTCATCCCTCCACTTTGACCACCAGTTGCAATGATCATTTTTCTGGTGCCGGTTAACATTTCATAAAACGAAGATAGCTTCAGATTCGAAGACCTGAGACTTTTCTTTGTATCCAACATCAACGGTGTTTCGGTATCAGCGCCCAACAACAAATGTGTTTTGATATCAGTATCTTGTCTTATCTTACGTGGCTGAAACGTCACGCAACTCAACACAGCCCTAGTCTCATAGACCTCCAGTAACGATTCTAGCGAATCTTCCCTGGTATTTGATTCTTTGAAGCTCTTCAATGTCGTGGAGAAGAACTCGAGATGACGGGTGGTTTTAGGCAGGCGAAAGGACAGTTCGTGAGACTCTTCAAACCGGCCTGGGAGTCGGAGGAGTGCTGATATCGAGCTTGCATTGCAAGTTTCATTCATTTGCATCATTCGTTCATCGATCTTGCGCTCTTTTCTGGGAGGTATCTGTTGTAGCGGATCAAAGTCGGGGTCTAGGCTGATGGTGAATCTAAATGAACTATTGACCAAAGCTAGAACATCGGATTGTGCCGTGTAGATGTCCTTATTTGTGTCATCGCTTTTTGCAGTGATTCGAAAGCTATTGTCCCTTAGGTCAAGGCAGTCATTGATCTTAAAACATCATTGTATAGTATGCCGAGTGAGAAAATTGATAGGTAATGAATGAATGGCGTTAAGCAAGAGCCGATTTAATTCACTCACCTGTCCCATACCGTTATTATCGTGATCGAAGTCAAGAAACTTTGCGAGAGGAGACGAAAGCGACCGCGAGTGGCAGACGACCTTCCCTGCATCAAATAGAGGCTTGGCAGACCTCTTGCCGAAGTTGTTGGCATTTATATCCCGAGCTCTGAGCATTCCACGACTGTCGCTCTTCGGAGTACGAAGTTGAGGTCTGAACGACCTTGTGATTTCACTGGCGAAACTTGTCGTAGCGGACGATCGGAATGACTTAACACGGTAGATCTTCGTGAGATCATCGGGATCATGCATTAAGTAGATTGACTTGGTCATCGGCAAATCATTAACGTGCTGAGCCCAAATCTGAGATCTCAGCGCGTTTTCTTTTTCGGGGTCGAGATCGACGCAAGAGTCGTCAAGGTCGTGGCAGTCGCTGTTGCGTCCGTAAGCAATTTTCATTGTATCCGTGAATGTAGTGCGATCGATCCCCAGAACGCTGTGTCCCAACCCGTTCTGCACTAATTCCTCTGGTGAAAACCCAAAGACGTGGCCGCTGGGTGAATCGAACCTCGACCTACCAGTTTCCAATGACGCAATCACGGCGTTGAATTTCTTGTCAACGTGGTCCGAGTACAATTTGGTGATTTCTGCCAAGGTTTCCGGCAGTTGCTGCTTGATGGGGATCTTATACCCTCTGATCGGCCCCTTTGTTACCGGTGCGATCGACCGAAATGCGCATTCAGAAGGATGGACAGCGCGGCCAAGCATGTCCATACACTTAAGAATGCGCATCCTTCTGCTATTCCTGCCATTTGCATCTGTATTTAACTAGTAAAGAAGATGAAACCAAGAATCGTGGTTGAGTGAACTAGGCTACAATTAATAAATAGTTGGAGTTCGAAGTTGGATGCCAGGGCATGACAGAGCAACTCACCTGTTGCGTTGGTCCAAAGGAATTGACACCAGTTTTACCCGAATGCTCAACAACGTTTACAGCATTTCGGTCATCGCCATAGATCTCATCGTCTTCCTTGCTAACCGAGCTTTCACATTCGTTCCTGTCATCATCAAGGGAGGCATCGCATCGCCCACCCGGACCAATGCCATCCTCGGACTGCGAATTCGGACGACGACGGCGGCGGTCGCATGGCGACGATGGATTCGGCAGCGAGCGGAGTGCCATCCGGCGAGCATGAATATCACGCTCCGTAGCGACAATCTCTTGCGCTCTGGAGTGATAGTCAATGCAGAGCGGGCGGAATTTCATTGTTGATGGTTCTTGGTTTACGAATCAGGAGGTGTGGCTGTGTGTGCGCGTGAGAGAGAGGAGTGTGACCGCCTTGCTTTCGAGATACCCGCAAACGAAGACTCCTGTAGCTTTTCAATGTAGGAATTAGTTTTTAGTGTGGTTTGGTGGTTCGCTAACGCAGAAGAAGAAGGCTGGCGGGAAGAGAACAACAAGAAGGGACGAGGCAGGGGCGGCGGGGCGCGGCGGCGGGGGGATCAGCAACGCTTTCGCCGCCGGCCAAATAATCATGATATTTTATTATTAGCCCTGAGCTCCGCATAGAAGTAGGAAGAACGCACAGCAAACTAACTTCTCTAAAGAGTTATATAAAATTATGTCAAGCAAAACATTCCCCCTCAATTCCACTGGGTCAACGGATGAATACGAGACAGATGATTATTCGCCCTCGTCGTCGTCGACGACGGCGGAGGAGGAGGAGACGACGGGGCGCTGCTCGCGCGCGGCGACGACGCGGGGGCGTCGTCGAGCGCCCCCCCCTCAAGGAAGAGACCCTCCCAGCGAGGTGAGCGGTGTCGGATGTGGCAGTAGCAAGATGTCGAAAGGCGCCACTGGCGTCAGAAGCAGTGGTAATCGCAACAGTGCCGGGGGGAGTGGCAAAGGCAGTGGCGGCATTCGTCTTTCTGGCTCTGGCGCCGACGACGGCGACGACAGCGACGACGGCGTGACGAATAAAAATCTTGACAAAAAAAACAACAGTGAGAATGATCTGCTGAGTGGTAGTGACGACGACGACGACGACGACAGCGATCCGTTCGCCAACCTTTCCCGATTCCAAGGCAACAAGCGACGCAAGTTGCCAAGCGAGAACAGTTCTGCTTCTCATTCCTCCGACGACGATGACGATTCGGACCATGATGGTTCGGATTCTAGCAGCTCCTACTCCTCCTCAGATGAGTACGCCACAAAGAAGAAGAAGAAGGCACATTATTCCTTCTCCTCTACAAAGGCTGCTAAGAAAACTGAATCCTCTGTGACATCTTTTTCTGCCAAGAGAAAGCCTCTGAATTCGAGAAATTCAGATTCGCATGAAGACAGTGATGGCAGCGTCAGCAGCGTTGAATTCCTTGGATCGGCGCCACAAAAACAGTCAGTGAGGAATACAAGGAGCTCATTGAAGACGAAAACTGCAGCGGCGTCGACAAGAGCTGCCAGGAAGTCACCGTCAAAGGAATTAGTTGAAAAGCATTCTTTGGTGAATAAGACAAAGTCGACCGACAGCGGTCTGATTGAGCTGCTATCCGATGACGACGACATTATCTGTGGAACATTCCGTCGCTCACCTGAAAAGCAAGTACCATCTGCAGCATCATCGGCGACGGCGGCGGCAACAATGGCGCAGAAGAAGAAGGTAACACAACACGATCCATTGGTGCGTGCGGAATCTCAGGCTGCATTGGAGAAAGGTCGAAAGGCGCGCGATAGACTGAAGGCCGCGCAGCAGTACAAGGCTAAGGAGGTGAGGCTGCCACCACCTTCTCCTCCTCCTTCGGCATCATTGTATCCAACTTCTTGTCAGAATTCCGCACCGGTCAAACAACCATCGGCAATGGCGCCGGCGGCGGCAACTGTCGGCTACACTGGCCCCACTATTCAATTAACATTACAATACTCTCATCCAAAGACTAACAAGAACTCCAAATCCAACGTCAAAATAAAGATGGATCAACCGTTGCAGCACCTCATCGACGCATTCAATTCCCAGCAACAACAATTGAATGGGGGGGGTTCGATTCTGCGCATTACCAACGTAACGTTTGATGGAGAGAAAATGAACATGACAAAAACTCCAAGTTGTTATGATATGGAGGACTCGGATCTCGTGGATGTTTTGGTGGTTCAGGCTTGAGGTTTATTTTTTATAAAGCTATCTTACGGCCCTATAAATCATTTATTTGATGACATAGCTCACGCACTTATGAAGATTCTGAGAAGACACGCAGTGTTCACAGAGCCGTAATATTGTGTTATCTTTTACCATTCAAGAGCTCCTTCAGCAAAACACGCAATACTTTTAGCTCCGCTTCACGCACATCTGAAGCCATATCTGCTCGGAATCGACCATGCTCTCCATTTCTATCTGTCATGCCAGTTGCATCGTTCTGCTTTGCAAGCCACGCCTTGGCATTTGTCCCATCGTCAACTAAATTTTGTATTCGATCACTAATTCCCTCCATTATTAATTGTCGTGCGGGAACATCCCAATCGCTGTCTCCTGCTGCCATAGTCATTTGAGAAGCCACAATTTGAGAAGTATTAGCGTTGCCAAACCTTTGGTGATTGTTACGTAATTGTGAAATGGCAGAGGCAGCAGCACGAAACGCAGGGAGAACGGAATTAATAGCATCACAATGATAGTGATCATTTTCATCAGAGAGAGATATTTGGATTTTAGTTCCTATGACAACACAGGGCTGGCGACGCAGGAAGGGGTATTTTTTGGCCGTAGACTTTGGCGGTGGTTGAAATAAGCTGACTAATTGCAAGCGATCCAGTTGCTTGGGCCTATCGATGTTTTTCTTGTTCGTGGTTTCATTCTTCGCGATGGCGTAATCGATTGCCTGCCTGTCCTTGAACTCATTGACAGTTTCCACTGCATCAACAATTGATTTCAAGAGAGGTGCATAGTTTGATTCGAGTGACAGATCAAGAGTTGTCTCGTGGTTTGCCTTTTGGTTGGGCGTGGCGATGGAGTCTGGAGCAAGATCCAGCTCGGCGGGAAATAATGGAATAGCCGAACATTCCCATCGTTGCGAACTCAACCTTGGGACAAAACCATAGCTACTTGCAACATCCCACGAGGGCCTCCAGCCATAGCATTTGAATAGTTCTTTTCCAGTCTTCACTTCGCTCAGGGTTGTAACGACGATATCCCCCTTCCCATCCTCGATTCCATTCTCATCGTCTCCTCCCACGTGCCATGTCCAACGGACGTTAGGATCCTCGCCATCGTGATTCAACATATCGACTAGTGGCACCAGCATCCGGCCTTTCCCGTTTAGGTCTCGTCCTGCGGAAT
Source organism: Stephanodiscus triporus (assembly GCA_036939755.1). NCBI lineage: Eukaryota > Bacillariophyta > Thalassiosirophyceae > Thalassiosirales > Thalassiosiraceae > Stephanodiscus > Stephanodiscus triporus. Next base: position 14,076 of record JALLAZ010000201.1, read on the forward strand.
CCCCAAAGGACCGCGACAGTACAGCCGTAAATGCCGAAAAGATGGCATTCAAAATCTGCGTTTGCGTAATGTCACCATTATTGAAATGCTCCTCCAAGAAGGACGACGACCATTCACGTACTACAAGCCCGATCCCGGCACGGACTTCACGCGCCTTCGTCTGCCCTATCGTCCCCCGTAAGAGAATTTGTATTTCATCATCGGTCCAATAGAGATAATGGGTAGGAAAAGGGTGTGTTCGACTGTTAATGTTGTCGTCGCGTTGAGGTAGGAGAGGCATCGCGTCCAAGAAAAGTGCAAGCCGACGCGACTGATTCAATGCATAAGACGACACCCCTTCTCCGGATGTATTGGATTTCATATCCTTATACCGAGTTAGTTGGAGATGAGCTATTATGCCCGCAAATATCGCTAATCGTTTCCCGTCCTCGCTATTCCCCTCACTCGTCGCAAGCTCCTTTCTGTTCCACATGTCTTTTAGCAACGTCAGCACTTCATCCCGACCCTCCTCTTCGTTGTACAAATCGAGTATAGACGCGGCATCGACCATGCCGACCTCCTCCAATGGAAGGCACATTACCACGGTGTCAGCGGGGATATCGACCACTGCCACGATGCCCGTCCCGCCCTCTGAGGGCGGTCGAACGGCCAATTCAATTGAGGGGTTTACATAGCACTTGGAATTTTCAAGTGTGGTCGACCAGAGCTTTGAATGAGGGTGCTGCTGCTGTTGATGATCTTGTCTAACGTCCTGAGCTTCCGACAAGGAGGATGAACGAAGTACGTTCTGATGTCGCGACGAAGAAATACCATGATTAGAATGGTGTATCCGCGATTTTTGCGCAAGTAGGGATGAATGGTCAGACCAGCCGAAGGCTGAGACTGCAAGCACAACGACAGCTAGGATCGCCGCAATCATCGAACAATTAAAGCTTCCCCTCGTGGCTGGAAGCAACTGAATCCTCTTCGCGAGGGGCGAAAAATCTAAGTACTCATTTATCTATCGTACAGGCTCTGCCTATGCTAATATCGAATATCCCCTAATATCGGATTTAACCAGGTTAGGGCATAAAGGGCGGATACTCCCGGGGTTTAAGCACCAGACACTAAATCTATCGTAATTAGCAAATTAGATAAACTCAAATTTGAGATTGATGCGACCGTTTTAAGAAAATGGGGGCCACACAAAAACGATTCAGCTCAACAAGACGAATCCAACGGTATGCTGGTCGTCTAATAAGGATTAACACAACCCTTAATCTTAACTTTTTACGATATGGGAACAAGAGATTCCGAACGATTTAGCTGTCGCATCCTAAAACATTAGCGGGGCCAAACCACGATCCCAGCACGCTGCCCGGTGTTTAAGCCCACTCTATTATTCCACTCATCCAGCCATCCCCAACACACAACAACACTTTCTTCTGGCGCACCACGAAAACCACATCGAGACTATGATGTTCATGTAATTGTAGAAATTGATCGTGGGTATGGCGAACCACATCATAGTCCTCGTAGTATGCCATCTCATCACTTGGCTTTCTGGACGGATATATCGTGCTTGGGCGTTAGCAAATCAGCCGCCACCATTCTTCTCCACTGCCACATGGTGTAACAACATACACGTCCGATCCCGTGTGAATCTCTGCCGGCCATGGACGAGATTGAAATCGGCGGAGGATGATGCCATTCGGAAAAATATCGAAGGACTCGTTGATGACGGTGGGGTCCCCCCACTGTTTGTCGAAACTTCGAACTCATCGATGCAATATTTAGTAACGAGATCCGGAGGAATGCCAACGCAGTCAATAATGAATTCAATAGAAAGGGTCAGGAAAAAATTGCATTTAATATCAGATGACCACCGCATTAATTCGAGCAACGACGATCTGCTGAAGAGTATTGTTCAAGAGGGTACCAAATACCAACAAAAACAAGCACATCAAAAAATATTCCAAGATAAGTCGGATGCGTCGATACATTTCAGTGTGTTGGAAAAGGTTCCAGGCTGCATTGCCACAGTCTATTTGCAAACAACTTTGATCCCCTCGTCGGATAGAACTTCCGGAGGCCCGGGAAATTATCGCGTGATTCTGTCAGGGACTGCCGATGCCATGCTCAGCCGCGGACTGTTGGCGATACTTGCGGACACCTTCAGCGACGGCTCCATAGACGGCACTGCTACTTATACACACGACAACATCGTTACGGCTGATGATATTTTGAATCTGAATCCAGAAACTCTCACTAATGCGATGGGCTTGCAATCGGTACTCAGTCGAGGAAGAAACGATGGCATGGCTTCGATGGTCAGGGTGATTCAACGACAAATAAAGTCGTTGGTAGGTGAAGAATATTCGTCCTTCGATAGCCCCGCCATGACTGCAAACGTGTTGGGTGGAAATTTGAACCCGTCATTGGGTACATCATTTGCACGTTTAGATAGCTCAGATGATGGAACACGCAGGCCATCGGTGGCCATGCTTCTTTCCGGAGGAGTGGACTCGTCAGTCGCTTTACACCTCCTACTCCGCCAAAATTACAACGTCACTGCCTTCTACCTGCGCATATGGCTCGAAGACGAACTGGCCCATTTAGGAGAGTGCCCCTGGGAAGAGGACTTGAAGGTGTGTCGAGCCGTTTGCGAACATGCAGGAAATGTGCCATTGGAAACGGTCAGTTTGGGTGATGAGTATCGAGAGAGAGTGATTCAGTATACGATCGAGGAGGCACAGCGTGGGCGGACGCCGAATCCGGACATCATGTGCAATTCTAGAGTCAAGTTTGGGTGCTTCTTGGAACACATCGGAAAGAGTGGAATGGAGTTCGATTACATCGCATCAGGGCATTATGCGAGATTAGTAGACGAAACAATGGGAACTGCGATGCAACATCCCAAGAAACGTCTCTTCCGAGCGCCGGATCCCATAAAGGACCAGTCCTACTTCCTTTGTGCCCTGACACAGCACCAACTTTCAAATGTTCTATTCCCCATCGGGGCCTATCAGAAAAGTGAGGTGCGAGAACTCGCCACACGTTTCCAACTCCCCAATCGCAACCGTCCGGATTCACAGGGCTTGTGTTTCTTAGGAAAAGTAAGATTTGACGATTTCATAGCATCTTATCTTGGAAAGAAACCAGGGGATGTGGTAGATGCATTGAACGGGGAGGTGATCGGTCGGCATAATGGTCTATGGTACCATACTGTGGGCCAACGGAAAGGGATAGGAAAGGTAATTTCCCCGTTGGCAACAGCAAGAGGTCCATGGTGAGTATCTGCCCTGACTACTCCTAGGCAGTTCTTATCGACACGGATACTCCTACCGGCTGTGTTGTATTGCAAAGTATATTTTGTTCTTGGCGCATGTGTTCATCATCTCTTTCATTTTGCTATACAAATGTCGCATAGGTATGTTGTCGCAAAGGACCAGAAACGCAACATTGTGTACGTATCAAATCGGTACGATGATGAAGATTTTGCCATGGCACGGTGTGAGTTTGAAGTCGAGGATGTGAGATGGATATCAGGTGAGCCACCTGTGGAAATCCAAGATGAGGACGGCTCTTATAGACCATGGACAGATATTACGATGGATTTGAAGATACGACACGGTCCACGTTTGGTTTCGGGTACTTTATCATTGAAAGCAAATGGCTCCACTGGAAACATCTGTTTAGATGAGAAAGACAGTGGGTTGGCGCCTGGCCAGTATGTAGTGTTCTATCGCTCGGGTACTGAGGAGTGTCTTGGAGCCGGAATCATAAGCGAAAAGCATTGGGCAACATTTCTCCAGAATTATGAAGAAGTTGTAAGGCTAAACTGAAAATAATTTTGGTTCTAGACTCCCGGAGGCTTGACCTTGTGTACAGATGATCTACTTACGACGCCGTTCTGGGTCTGAGAAGACTCCGAGAACGCATGATTGCATTGCATATGATCGCCACTGACCCCAAATCTACAAATCCATGTCAAGCACGTCAAAAATATCATCAGACTCCTTCGTAGACGCGACCTGCTCCATTTTTGGCGCACTTCCCTCTACCTCCTTCTTCTTTTTCTTTTTCTTCTTTTTTTTTTCTGGTTGAGCGCTGTTTTTAGTCTCACCTACCGCGATTTGCTCCTTATCGTTCTTCATCGCATTTTCAATCGCCATCTTCTTTGCCAATTCCTCGTCCCCTCCCGCTTCCTTGACCAGCTTTCGCCTTTCAGCAGCCGACACAAAATCCAAGGGGCTTTCATAGTCAAAGTAATCATCGTCAATGCTGTTGATAATTTCATTCCGAATCTCCACAAAATTGTCGGTCCCCTTGGCGCCACAATTGGTACATTCGGTGTTCCCACCTTTGAAGAACCATTCGCGGTGTCGTGCGATGAATATGGTTGCGCCTTGAGACAAAAGGTCCGACACGGTATTAAATCAACAATCAAAGAAACATTAGTGAAATACGCAAAGAAATAACAATTACAACCATAGGAAGGGTGCATTACGCACCACAATTTTTGCAGGAGTACGCGTGTAATTCCTTCTCTTGTTCGGGAGATGTTATCACCATATTCCTGTAGACATGAAAAAAGGAATGAGGTATTACCCATGGTAATTAGTAGTGAAATTCTGCTATCATGCAAGGACTAATTACGAACCTACCATTGAGGTTGACGGTCCCACACTGGAATCTGCAGCCCAGAAAGCACGAATCAGAACACAATTACTCAGAGACGTGAGGGTGAAATATTAACGCGAAGGACACAAACACTCACCTTATTGATGAATCTAGCGCGGTACCACTTGAACATGAACGCCGCAACGAGCAAGCCGACATTCGTCTTGAACCCCGATCGCATGGGCATCATGCCGTCGTCGTAAAGCCCCGCCGACTTGAGCGTATCCATTCTTTCCCACGCACGTAGACCCACCGTTCGGATTTGTTGGCGCATCGATATCATTGATTCATCTTTCATCAAGTCATCTCTAGTGAATTGCGGCGACGGGGAAAATTCATCTTCGTGGATAGGACGAGAATGAAATACCGAGCGGGAGCAAACGTTTTTAGAGGAGCGATGATTGACAACGAGGGAGGCGGACGGACAAATGAATGCCTTTGATACATGAGCTACGACCGCGCACATTGCGACGGAGATGACAAGAGCGGTACGCATGACGCCTATGACCGTGCTCGCTCTTTATCAGGCCGGTGTCAATATTATCCTCTTGAATCCTTTTTTAGCACAAGAGAGCACGAGCGAGCCCGGGCCGGCCCGTCGTGACATGTGTTTGTCCTTCCACGTGGCACAAGCCCGAGGCTCACCCAAAAGCGCAGGACTTGGAACAATGGGGAGTCCTTGCGAAAAAGGCCTTTTTGTTCCCGCGGCGCATTGGAGTTGAGGGAAATAGTGTGTATGTCCACTATTTACTAGAGTATTTCCCTCCGGCAGCTGCAAGCTTCGTGCTCAGTACTAAAAACTCGACATAAATGCAGCTTAGATTAGTTAGTAACTTTTACTAGTAAAAATTATAGCGTACTA
>JALLAZ010000202.1:0-19597 GCA_036939755.1 Stephanodiscus triporus
TACTCCGATTGACTGCAAACAACTTCTGCTCCTTGACTAAGCGTTCAAACAAACTTGAACTCAGTGGTTAATGCGAGCACATCTTGATTTCACATGATGATTCAGAGAAATAGGAATAATTGAAAAGTGAGAGAATAATATGTGACGACAAATGCAGTGGTAGCTTTTTATCTATACTGGTGTCTGGGTTCTAGACCTTATCATTTTTACATTCCATTTTGGATGTTATTATGATAGCCATTCAACATGCGACGTCAAAACAATCCACTGATGACAGACGGATCTTCTCGTAGCAAATAGTAAATAATAGTAATTTGGTCGCTCTCAGCCTCAACATCATCTTCTTCAATAACCTCACTCTCCATAGAATGAAAACCAACGCCAACGTCAAAGCCAGGTCGGTGACTGAGGTCAGATGTATACTTGATGATGGCACAGTCATTAGTATGGGGAATAGCAGCTTGCATAAAAGGAAACAAACCAGTTTTTCCATCTCTACGTTGCAGCGCTGATGAATTGGCTTGCAATAACACTGCCAAACATTGAATTGCAATCTCAACATGTACACGCCGATGCTTCTGCAACGCTACCTTCGCTTCTGCATGTAACAATGCTCGACGCTTTTTCCCCATCACAAGTGATGTGACAAGAGATTCTACCGCACAATGCAGCGGTAGCCGCTTGCTCTTATCATATACTCTTGGAGCTTCCTCGTGAGATTCACTTAAGACCTCTCTCAATAATGTCAGCGTTTCGTCTGCTAAATATGCATCCCTTGCATCAATATCACTCCCCAGAGGCTCCCAGCCCAAACCTCGGCATGCGACCTTGTGCAGTGGGAGCTGGCCATCATCATCCTGCTGGAAAAGCTGGTCAGAAAATAGCTTGATGTAGATCATAGCAACTGCTGCTGGGTTCGCCGCCAACCGACAAGCCTCGTGCACCAAAAAGAACCGTTTACTTGATTCCACCGGAGGAAGAGAATGCCACAGCATCTTCCTTGATGGCGTTTTGGACAAATCATTATCAACATCACCATTAGTCTCACTGTGTACGTCTGATGCAACATCCAGAGCAGCAGTTCTCTCTTCTGCTTCTGTAGCAATGAGAGCCGCATAAATCAAGGAGGTAAACTTCTCGAATGCACAAAGGATGAACTCTTCCTTCGTCGACATGGGCACATCCGGTGGCAATAAACCACTGCTCCCAGAACCTTGCGCAGAATTGTATGCCTCTATCTGGAAATTTCGCCTTTGCTGCAAATACTTCAGCTTCATTAATACGGCAATGGCATGCTCGGCAGCAACATATTCGACATGAATAAATCCGGAAGGAACGTGTCTCATTCGCAAAAAGTCAACTGTGCGATCTATGTTTCGATTCCTTCGTATGTATTCCGTGTCGAACACAAACATAGCCTCGGATTCAACATTTTCACTCTCACAACAGGAGCGCCCATCATTGAATGCGTCGTTCAATATCAACTTTGTACCCTGAGGCATGACACCTAAGACACTTGATGTGGGGGAGGGAAAGTTTGGAGTGTCCCCCACTTCCTGCTCACGAAAAGTTAAGTCAACATCATCATTTTCTCGTTGCGTATCCCACCCTCCGAACCTATCAAGCAGCCCGTCTACGAACCGAATCCATAGCCAGCGTAACGGGGTTTTGCCTGATGCATCTCTTACGAGTGCCGCACGCGGATCTGCCTCCGCCAAAAGGCGCAATGTCCGCGCACATTCGTTTTTCATGCAGGCAAAATGAATGGGGAGCTCCCCGCGTGTGTTGGTGCACAGCATTGCTGGGCCGGACAATGTAGGGTACGGTTGGGGGTTCGATGATGTGCGTAGGACCCCTGGAGCTGGATGAGGCCTTTGATCATTACCCCTAAATCTAGCTTCAGCATCAAGGAGAAGACGAATCGTATCTGGACACCTTCCATGAAAAACAGCCGAGTGAAGCGGCGAGTAGTCACTAATCATCAAGCATGCCGCTTTGGGGTAGGATTTCAACATGATCCGACAAAGGCAGAAAATCCTAAACTCTAACGCCGTTTGGTAGTCATATCTTGGCAGTCTGCGGGGGATTAAGCCAAGTTGAACCCCCGTCGATTCTACTCCGAAAGAAATCATCTGCTCATCGGCTAATGCGTCATAGCGAGGATCATCTTCCCCATCAAACGTCGAATCATCGGAGAGGGTGCTACAGCTAGAGTCATCTTCGTCACAACTTTCTCCTTCCGCTACTTCCTTCTTCTGTGCGTCCCTACACTCTCCATTGACAATGTTGGCAGCATCGTTTGAATTGAGACAGCTTGCTGAGGTTGAAAGACTAGCTGAAGACGTTCTCCTACTGTCCCGCGTCACTCCACGACCATGTCCCCGCAGCACTGCCATCATGGCACGATCGTCTCGGAATATGTTAAAGGGTTGGATGTGCATTAGGGCCCGGAGATCGGGAAAAAGAAACCCTCCAGCACCACCATTTAACAAGCCACCCCCGAAGATGGCAAATCCATCACCGACGGCCCTTTCCCCGCCCATGCCCCCTGGCGGTTGAAGCAAGGCAGTATCGGCACCTGTCATCCGTTCCACTAGGTGAAATTGGTTGTCAGGTTCCATCACTACGTAGATGCTGGATTTTAGCGCAACAATCAAAGGGGTTTCTGAATACTCGCGATGGTCGGGAATGCCCACGGCCTCGGGACAGGAATGGACCAAATCACAAACAGCTCCCAGAAGTGGATCAAAATATTTGCAGTCTTGATATTCGTCTTCATCGAAATATTTCTTATCTCTCGAAGCAATACTTTTGTCGCGGCCACTGGCGCTGTTCATCACATTTTTTTTTGTCGGATCTGTCGCCTTCCCACGTGACTTGAAACTCTCATCGCGTAAGTCAGAGTTCTTTCGTTTGGCAGGAAGCTTTACAGCAGATGAGACAGCCACCAATTTCCCATCATTGCTTTCTGAATTTATCATTTCCATGTCACCACCGTCGCGATTGTACGATATCGGACTGCCAATTTGAACAGATGCTACACAGCTCGACGCTCCCCAATCTCCATCATTGTTGTCATGATTGCATTCATTCATCTTATTCTGCCATCTCAATTGACGTGCCGCCCGCCGCTCGACCCTGCGCAAATGTGCCTCCATACACCATCGAATGCCATCCCAGGAAGAGCCGCTAGTGCCCCAGTACTCAAAGTGGCGCAGATTTTGATTATTCTTCCCAGCGGTGATATCAGGATCATCTTCTCCAGCTGAGCTATCCTCATTGCTTTCTCGTTCAGTTCCGTCATCAACTTGCATGTCGCCTCCACTCACGGTTTCGTCGCAGTCATCCTCATCGTACGCATCCTCTTCTACCTCGTGAGCGTGCCATCTCCCCCCGCTGAATGCAGGGGCTGCCGCTCCTCGGATCATGAAATGTAGGGGAGTGTTCCCATCAGCGTCTTGTGCCAAGGTGGCCCGTACGGAGCAGGGGCGCTCTCCTGTTGGAATTTTACTTGTTTTGGGTACCGGCTCTTGCGTCTCAGCAGAGCTTTGTCTTTCACCAGGCATATCAGTATCATCTTCATCGCAATTAGCAGCTACCTTGAGCTTTTTAATGTTCGCCACATTATCCTTGATCATGGAATGGATGGCACGTCGCCAATCCCTGGCAGTAGCATCTCCAACTTTGACTTTGTCTTCCTTTTGTGCAGCAGCAGCGGCGAACTTAGCATCTTCCTTCACGAGCATCTCATCCGCCCGAACCAACGTACGGACCGTTCGACGCCATTCCCGCAGGCCTACTAGTATGGGAGGAACACGACCCTGCTGCTTCTTCTTCTTTTCTCTCTTAGATGACGTTCCCTTCTTGCGTGGCGTTGGGGAAGCCGCCCCCCCACTGTTAATACCGATCCTAATCATGTTCGACGGCGCCCCTAGTTTGAGGGGCATTTTTCGTAATGGACGCGGCCTCCCCACACATTCATGCAATGGCGTGCCGAGCTGCGGCAAGCACCGTCTTACCGATGAAGGATCGAGATCGAGAACGAGCTTGACTGTTGAAGAGGGCGCAGAATAGCGACATGTCCAGGCGAGAGGGGATGCTGTGCCGAGACAAGTGGAGAGCATACGAGGCGTGACGGAGTGCGAAGCACGGGGAGGTTTGGATACTGGAGGGGTTTCAGCATCATTGCGATCAACCATTGCGTCGAATTTACCACTATCCTCTCCATTGATGATTGGGATGTTTTCTCGTTCATCCGCATTCAAATCATTGACACCACTTCTTGTATTGTTGTTCATGTACGAAGAATATTGAGTATCAATATTCTCTCCTGAAGGTACTCTGTTGGAACAGCGTTGCTTGCCATTTTTATTGAGACTGCCGTCATTATAGTTCTCCTTTGTCTGATTTACCCCCTCTTGTTCATGTTCATGACTCCCAACATTTGCAGCGGCATCTTCGTTCGGCCCACGTCTGTGCAATAGGATCTGCTCCGCCAGGGCATGAACTTGTGCCCAGTTCTGCTCGTGACAACGTTGGGACAGTTGGAGGAATCGCTCTCCCTGTAGACGCTCCGATTGGGCGTTCGTATCATCTTCGGCCGCGGACGCGGCGGCGGTGGATTCGATCTGCATGAGTGTTTGCAGTACGATAGTTGCATTTATTGATTGCCTGGTCCCTAAGTAGTGGTGTCGTATCAACTTGGTGAAGTCGCTTCACCGTTGAGTCTGTGATTACCTAGGTACTCTAGGTACTGCGCTGGATGGCGTACGATGCAAACGCTCCCGCCAATTTCGAGTTCTTCTTTCCGATCCGAGGAGAGAAAGAAGGGAGAGAGGTACATACTAACTAGGTAGAGTACTTATTAGAGAGTGCTCTACCTACTCTACGATAGGTAGTATGTTGTAAGCAGTTCGATACATACTGAACGGCAATAATTCCTACGTTGATGTATTTGACGACGTTGCACTGAACCGTTTGTTTCTTTTTTTTTAGAGAGGAGAGAGAAGAGAGGTAGGGGTGGATCACGCGGATGGAGCGCGGCCTTTTCCAATCCTCCCCCCGCCCGCGCACACCGAAAACACACAAAACACGTGCAAAGTTAAAGGAGAGAGAGATACCTATGGTCGTAGAACGCAAATCACACCAGCGATAAGTAGCGAATTCGAAGCAGACATGATGCACCAATCAAGCGCAACTTCCTATGATATCGTTGCGGCGAACCATCACGATGAAAGCGATCTCATTGCAGCGAATTTTCGCAAACAGAATTCAGGTCCACGCTTTCCCCTGCGTATCGATTTACCATCCCCTCCATCATCCGTGTCCTCGTTGACATGGCGTGAACGAAACAATAAGGATCTGTTGGGAGAGGAAAATGTCGCGACTCATGCGAAGAAAAGCACCGTAGGATTAGGTTCAGTCATCAAACTGTTGAAGGAAGCATCATATGAAAAGAAGGTATCAGCCGGTAAGAGGAAGCCACTTGGAGACGCATCAAATGGGAGAATTGTATTGGAATCAAGAGCAGCATCAAAGCGAGAGCTTGAAAAAGTTCAAAACAAGCTATCAGAGTTAGAGTTCTGCTGATCGTTAAGCGTCAAGTTACCTTATGCTCATTAAGTGTTTGATGGTAGAGATTCTTGTGTAGACAGTCCTTTCTAGCGGTAGAAACGCAATGTTGATGGTTCGCGTTGGCAAAGACGGATGGAAGTTGGCGAGTATGCACTAAGTATATCCGTGTGTACTCGAACATACTTAAGCCATAAAATATTTATGTTGTAATACTTTAATTTTTGGTGAAGGTTTTTTTTTAGCGCCCGTAAAGGATCAAGGTCTAATTGTTTGCGGACCATGAAAACTACTGTGCGATCTTTATTGATCGTCCTTTTTCTTTGCTTTGACAGCAGCAGAGCGGATCAGGGTCTTAACCGTAAGAAGGGACGAGCGCTAACACCCGAGTGCCCTGTTGACGATTTCAATGATCCAGGGAACGACGAGAGTCATGAGGGATTTTTTGACAGCTACTCTCAAGGAGCCAACGGAAGGAGTTTCGTGGAAAGAATGAGAGCAAAACCAGAATCGTACTATCAAAATCTTCTTGATAATGTCATCATGTTTCTGTGCGATGTCGAGACTGCAATCGAGCGCTGCGTAGAAGAGGATTCGCCTTACGCAGCCAAAGATTGGTCTGGTGAAACGTGCATCAAAGCCGCCGACTATGAGTGCCCGAGTGGGTTCTGTGAGCGTGCCTCAAACTGTTATTGGAATTCTGTACACGAAGGTCAGAATCGAACGACACGGTTCGAAATCGATGCTTATGATAAGGCCGCAGAAGGTACGATTCATTAGAAGTTCGTTTGCTCTGAATTAGAGCTAGAGAGGATTAGATTACAATAGTACTGACGTAATATTTGCTCTCTTACTTCTACAGCTCTTTATGGAACCAAGGATAGTTACGTTCGAGAAATCGGACTACTCGGTCTGATTGGTTGCATACTGTCATCCTTGCTACTTTTGTGTTGGGTTGTGTTTTTCATCGGCAGGTATTTGTGCTGCTGCCTCTGGAGTCCTTTTGAAGGATTTTGCTTCCTGTGCTCGCCAGTTCCCAAGAAGGACGGCTACAAGACGTGTCAGCACATCATCGTTCCTGTTTTTCTCTACTTGCTGACATTGGTCGGAATAATCGCTGCTGGGTCACTTGCTTTCGTTGGCAATGAAGATATTAGCGTCGCACTCTCAAATACTTTTCTTCATGCTGATGGCCTTGCTGAAGATATGATTGTTTTCTTTGGTCGATCCAGAGTTCCACTTGAAAATCTGAATACTATAGTCGAAGATGCCGCCCTCGATGCGAGGTCAATCTTCGACGGGACAGAATATGTGAAGAAAGACGCTCAGCAAATTGTTAAATCGTTTGTCGGTTACTTCCGACTGCATTCGGAAGGCCTTAATGAAACCAATGCCATCCGACAATTTAACTCTGCGAGCGTTGGGTTTGATGAGGAGGTCACTCCAATCACAGATAATGTACAGGCAATGCTCGACACGTTAAAGGTGGATCTGTATGAACAAGCTGATAGCATCAAGGGCGGTTTAAGCAATGCACTGGATCAGCTCGAGTCGTTCGAGCTGATGATTGCCAGCTGGCGAGGTGTAATATACGATTACGAAGGAAAAGAGCTTGGGATTCGAGATGTCCGCAGAGCTGCTGTGATGACGGTGTTCCTGGTCTCGATTTTCGTTGCAACCATCGGATTCTTTGGAATACTCGTCTGGAAGAGGCGCGTGTGCAGATGCTCGTCCGCGGCGATTATCAAAGCCACAGGTTTCTTCTCTGCGTTATTAGGATCGTTGAGTTTGATTGTGGCATCTGCCTTTCTATGCTCAAGTTTCATCCTGTACGACGCCTGCCAAACCTCCAACATTATCACTCGAGACTTCGAGCCCTATGTCGGAGATAAGATTTCGCCAGGTGCGAACGCTTGCTTCAATGACACGAATTTGGCAGTAGCATTGTGAGATGATCTCATGAAAACGTTGTTCATTCAGCCGACCATTCAGCTGCCTCATCTCACACTGTCCTTCTTCCTGGAACTTCAGCAATGTCACCGAAAGAGTGAATTTCCAACAAAAGCTAGATGACGGCCTCCAGCAAATCGCTATTGTTAATGTCTCTGAACAGTTTGAGTTGGTAATTAAACCCTTGTCAGATATCGAATCATCGGTGGGGAAATTCTCAAACATCGCACTGTCCGCCGTGAACAAGGCCACCGCGGCGAATCAGATTCTATGCCCATTCAATGACACGTACACCGAAGATACATTTCTTTCACCATGGGAGCTCAACAGGGACTCTGGCAGCACCTCTTATATAATCCGGGACAACAGGGGGCTTCCAACGCCTTACGCCAGAGTAGGAGAGGAGAACAGTGAAATGTACTTCAGCCGAATATACAACAAGGCGGGAACGTGCTCAGCCCCAGAAAGTTGCTGCATCAAATACTCCTCAACCCCACCAACCATCTGTAAGTCAAATACCTACGATGACTGTGATCATGGAGCAAACTGTGCGTATCCTTGCGACAAGCTAAAAGCAGGGATCGTGGAGGGCTACAAGCAATTTTTGATTATTCGGCAAAAGGAGATGTCAATGATTGCTGATCTTGGACTCTCGTGCCCGTTAGATTTCGACTCTGACTTTGACGATACATGTCCAACGCAAGACTTTCGATCTCAGTATGCCAATTCGACAATTTTTACGCAGATGAGTGAATACAAGAATAAAATCGTAGGGACGAGGGATGATTTGGTGGGCCTTGCGACCACATCTGTTGGAGATGCAATGATTGAGGTAGAGGATTTTCTGTGTACCATGAATGTGTCCTTTGTGGAACGAAGATATGACGAAATTAAGCATGATGTGTGTGTGACACTCTTTGGAGGCGTTGCGCAGATAAATTGGGCTCTTTGGATGCTTGGAATCTATTTGGAGGTGGTTGCCGTCATAGCACATGTTCTCGCGGTGCGGGTGAATGGTGTCTCCGAAAAGGAGGCCACAGCATCTAAGATTCTTAGTGCCGGTGGTCGCCGTTCGTACAGCAGGAAGATGTATTGATGGATAACAAGAAATACGTGTCTAGCCACTCCAACCAACAAGCCGACAATCTTTCCTTCGCAAACTGTGTCTTCCAGTCTACCCAACCTGTCACCACTCTATGTGGAGCATCGTTTGCTCCCGAAATCCCTCACGCGAAATCAATCTTCATTGAGTATTACCTTTCGGTCCTGTTCCTTTTCTTACGCATGCTTGTTGCCCATCATCGAAACATTCCTCGAGCTCACACCCTCGGAGGCCTCTAGATCAATCTTCCCTTGCTACCAAGTGTTGTGCTCTGTGACATGATAGTTATGTCAAGGTAAATAGGGAAGACTCTGTTTACAACAAGATTGCAAGTTCGCCTCAGAATGATTGATTTTTGACATAAAAACGTTGGTCCAGCGGGTCCGATGAAAGAATTTCACCACTTTCCTCAGCATCAATTACTCGCTTGAGAGTCAGGACACAAGCCTTGTAAACTGGCAGAACACCCTTGATTAGATCTTTTTTTACGCCCCCCGTCAGTACCGATCCTCCATCAATCAGACTTCTCATCTTTCTGAATTTACTGACTTGACCTCCTTTCAAAACACTGACAGCCTTTCCTTCTCGCCCAGCCCTCGCTGTCCTTCCGCATCGGTGAACGTAAGTCTTAGCAAATGCTGGGACATCGTAATTTATCACCAGAGAAACAGAAGGCAAATCCATCCCACGTGACATTCCGTCGGAACAGACGAGGACAGAGACTTTCTGCTTTGAATCGGAACTGCGGCATCTTCGCAATATGGCTGCACGTTGCTTCGCGCTTATAGAGCTTGAGAATTCAGCAACTGCAGAGGACCGACCATAACCTCCTGCCTCCCAGAGCAACTGAAGTAGTCGCGCCAGGCGATGAGTTGAATCCACACTAGATGTAAAAACAATGCTAAGATTGACACTCTCTGCATCATATTGTCCGGATTTTGAAAGGTTCAGGCTGTTTTCTTCCTCCAGCAAGAGAGCAAGTAGCACGAGAGGCTTTTGATCGGCTGTGCACTCTACCATACTTTCTGCAAGGCCTACAGGAACAAAATACCTCCCCGCTTTAGCATCGTCATCAACAGTTTCTCCCACCACTTTGTGTAATGATCTCTTTAGGAAATTGGCATCGTAATGCTTCGGATTTCCAAGGCCAAGTCTCGCCAATTTTTGAGGATCTTGAGTCAAGGTTGCCGAAAAGAGCATCTTTCGTAGAGGAACAGGGCGTCCAAGCATGCCACTGACTAGCCCTGCCTCGGAGCTTGAGTTGTCGTTGTCACCGCTTACTGGCAGGGTCAACCCAGACCCTGCGCTGCGGTGAGTGATTGGATCGATGACTAAAGTCATGCCGTCAGGTGCAACCTGGAGCGGCAATTTGACGTACTCCGATATGTTGAAATTGTTTGAAGCGTTTGAAGCCTCGAGGACCCTTCCCACCCAATTTTGGTACGGCTGATTCACCAAGCGATCTGCTTCGTCAATGACAAGGAATCTCAAGTGCTGCAATGTAAATCCGGGAGTTGAATCTAAATGATCAATCAGACGACCTGGTGTTGCAATAAGAATATCCACTGCACTCCGGCCGCCCATCTTTGGACACATTTGCAGGCAATTGTCATTTCTCACTGTGCCATCATATGCCTCAAATGCCGCATTTATCGAGGTAGGATCAAAGGTGTATCGGATCCGTGCAGAAGAAGACTCCAACAGGCCGCCATTTTTCCGTCGTATGAAAGAACCATCGTCATTCCGAACTTCGGAATATCCTTCGTGGTATGTTTCGACAACTAGTGATCGTCTTTCGTTGATAAGATCTGACCTTTTCTTCCCTCCGCCTACAGCCAAACCAATCTTGATATGTGAACCTTTGGCGTACCGAACGAATACATCATAAACCTGTTTCGCTAAGTCTCTCCCAGGAAGAACAACCAGGGCGCGCAGCCTACGCAATCCTCTCGCGCCGGACTTTTCTAGTGTTTCGTTGTACAGTGCCGTGAGAAGCGGAAGGACGAACGCCAATGTCTTCCCGCTACCCGTGGGGGCATGACAGCACACGTCCCGTGCACCTTGTAAATGAGCATTCCGTTCGCTCTCAATCACATCAGGGATCACCATGCACTGAATTGGGAAGAATTTCTCATAGGAATCCGCTCTCAAATTCCGTACCAAGAACGGAGGAAGGTTCCAGTGTTGTTTCGACGCAACTTCGGCGATAGGTAGTTGAGATAGGCGTAACGCTCTCCGAATCGCGGAAGTGTCGCGACGAGTGGTTGATGTCGACCCCGATTTCTCTTGACTTGAAGGATGCGAACTCGCTATGACGTCTGCATCGAAGTCGTCGATGGCCTCATCTTCTTCAGCTCCCCGCTTCTTGTCTCGTTGTCGAGCGGCATCTGATACGGGCTGGGAGGGTGCTATCACTCTCAGCGTAGTCGATTCATCCTGTTCGTCATCTGACGAAGATGGCGCAGAAGAAGACTCGGACTCATTTGGGGGTGGGATAGATGACGATGAATCACCGTCTGCGTTCTTTGCGCGTTTAATGGGTTCGATGACATCCGTGCACTTATGCACACCAACAGCGACCTCACTTATCTTTGCCTTTCGTTTGTTATCCCTCTTCTTCTGTTTGTCTTTGGCCTCAGAAATAATTTTGGCATGCCGCTCTTCGGCGGTTGGGTCAAATCTTACGACGTTGAACATGGTGGGAGGTGAGGTGGGGTGTGGGAGGGATGGAGTGAGGATCGGGAATGAAATGGATGGGATGGATGGGATGGATGGGATGGATGGAGGAGGCCGCGGTGAGCTTGTGCATTGAGGTCCTATTATTTAAGTACGACACCCCAGGAAAATGGAGGGTAAGTACGATAAGTGGCCTGCCTGGCGGCGCGCCGCGGCCCACCGACACAGAGGCATAAGGCAAAGTTGCATGATATAATATAATGACACCGGAGGAATTGAGTTTCACTACTGCATTCAACAAAAATCGGCCAACACTGGCCCTTTTTTCGAAGTGTGCATCCAAGGACGAATTGCACATCATTCGAGATGCGTTCTTCCTTGGTTTGGCGTCGCTGTTGTGCACTAAAGAGTATGGTTCCCTCCGCGAGTCGATGATTATCGATCCGACGTCGTTCACCTCCATAGCCAACTCGTTGAATACACCGAAAGGTCTGGAAGTCATGGTAACGGCCGCAAGAGCATCTGATCAATGGGAAGGTCTCTTGGCTGCATTGCATGAAGTTGCCGCTCAAGTAAATTCTGATTTGGATGAAATATGGTCGATCCTAGAAAGGGGACGTTTAGAATGGTTGTCTGCCATCAATTCTGCACATCCGCTGAAGGTAATTTTGAAGAAAGCTCTGAAGAATGACGATAAAAGAACGGAGAAAGATGATGTTGATGCCAAGATGATTTACATGTACGCACTCTCGTTATCAATACCAGAATTGCAGGAAATATCTGAAACTTGGAGTAACAAAGTCAACATGGAGGATAAAATGAATCCATTACAGAACTATAATGTAGATCTATGGGACTGCAGAAGCAATGAATGGAGGCCTCTGGACTTGGGCGTTCAAGAGGCTGCACAAAGGGGCGGTTCGTCTTTTCGAGATGCGTGGGAGGCCTAGGAGGACGCGAGGAATAGCGACTTCAAAGATAACTACTCTATAATGTTATCATAAAGACATTCCGTATTCTGTGGCTATCATAACAATGAATCCAACAGAAAGGCCAGCATAATATGCCGTCATACCGGACTTTTCTGTGTGACGTTTTGCCTCGGGAAAGAGTTCCAGAAAGGACACTGTGATCATAATCCCGGCGACAAATGCCAACACATTTTCCAATGATCCCTCTACACCTATCACACCCCCCTCCGCGCCACCTCTCTCAACCTGGCGCTGTTCAACTCCTTTCAAGAAGACCAAGCTAATAAATGCCCCCGCAGGTTCTGCCAATCCACTGACACTTGCCAAAATAAAGCTCAAACATGGACTATCTGGTCTCGCAGCGAGACATGGAATGGCAATAGCGATCCCTTCTGGAATGTTGTGAATCATTATGCCTAAAAAAGGGAATACAATCAAAGGTTATCACAAAAAGCAGAACATCATTAAAATCACCAGAAAGCAGGAACAATCGTTGAAAACAAACCTATCGTCACAGTCATTCCCAATTTATCCGATTCAAGGGCAGAGGCCGCCACCGCTAAACCCTCAGGGAAATTATGCAGGAGGAGAGAAAAGAATAAGAGCATGGCAACTCTATTAGCTCGACGAGCTTCGGAGGTATTAAGATCTGATCCTCTCATGAACACGCGCAGGGATGATAGACAAGTTGTGAAGCTACAGCATTTCATTCTTTCTATGGGATGCGTGCGGAAAAGCCCTTTCCTATGAACCCCTCCATTTAATTTCGTTGCCAGTTCCACATCTTCAGTACTACTAACCCTTCGCTGCAAAGATCCATTTTTGTGGGGAGGAGAATTGTTTGCTTTTGTGCTTTGATTGTCATGTTCGTCACCACTGTCTTTGTCATCAGGCAGCGAAGACTTTCGCACACTTTCGAAATGCGTGGACAATATTTCTTGTGGCTCTGGGAATGCATATCTTGACATTAGATAGTATGAAAACCAACCAAGAACAAATGATAGAAGTCGGTGCAGGAACGCCCATGAGAACATGGGCATGAGGGTTATGCCAAATACGAAGAAGGAGTTCTCCTCATCGAGACCAGAATTTTTGGAATTTTGATGCATAGAGCTTGCTGCCAAACATTCTGGGCCGATGCTAACAACACTGACAGTGACCATGACGCTTCCTGCCAATGCCAGGCTAAAGGCCATTGTTGACGGACTGACTTTTCTTCTCCCGCTCATTTTTTTATGTGCTGTGCCGTCCGCAAGGTCTACTCTCTCGTCGTCTGCATCGTCGCCATCATCTATCGGATGGCAAAAGACTATCAGCGCCCCAAGACATGTTGACATTCCTTTGGGAAGAGGGTAACAAATGAGCAAGAAAGAATCGGAACAACGAGTATCGAACACACAGGCGGCCAGAACGAGATCACGAAGATGATGGCGGCCATGGACGCGCCGATTCACGCATGATACATGGCAGCAGCAGCAGCATTAGCAAAACAAAAACACACTCACCTGCAATTGTAGACAGGTAGAGGGGAGTCCACCCAGCATCGGCATCCAACATGGTCGCCGTGTTTCGGTGTCTTCCAGGTTTGACTTTTTGACTTCGTTACGCACGCACGATCGCCCTCATTGTCGTCTGTCCGTACTTCCATCCGCAAGGAACCTTCTGGAGAGTGGAGAGTTGATTTGTCAAACCTATTTATTGAGTGATTGGAGTGGCGGACGGAGGAGGGCAAGGATGGCTGGTGCGATGTGTTTGCTAACTTGCAAAAACAACAGTGATCTCATGAAAGTCCAGTGGGTTGGTTATCCATTAAAAATGGGTCTCTCGAAAGTGTTTGCAATTATTCAAATGACCACACTAGGTCCATTAGTGACAAAATATCTCTCTGTTGATTATGCGCTTCATCCATGTCCCACTGATCAAACTCTGCGACCTGACGAGTCAATATCCATGGCTCCTTCTTGTACCTCTTAATTTTGTTTTCCCACGACGAGCCCGTCTTCGCTCTGCTGCTACGAGGTGAAGGTAGAGACGACGACGATACCAATGCCATATTCCCAATCAGGTTCATTAATCCTTCACCCTCCTCGCTTGTCCAGTGTTGTTGAATCAAATCCACAGTTGACGCATTGTTGCTGCCATCTGGAACGTTCTTCTTCTCCTCGATCATCAGATGAGCATTCATACGTTTCAATATTGCCGCAGCCAATCGTTTCCCTCCCGTGGTGGCACCAAATTCAAATGAATTCATGGCTTCTCTCAACGAGGCGACCACCATATCACTGAAACCCAATGATTGCGCTCCTAAACCTCCGACCGAATCGAAATCATCCATGGAATCCAACAGGGCTAAGACACGCGCCTGTCTCTGCATCGAGGAGGGCCGTGTCAATGCCATCCACAGAGCAGTTTTCTCAATCAAAGGAAGGATATCATCGAGGTATCGAAAGAGCATACTGCTGCCACCACTTGCTTCGTCGCCATGTTCGACGCGCAAGAGCAGTTCCAGAGCAACAATCTCGGCCTCCTTTGCCGAACTAACCACCAGCGTAATATCACGCAGGAAATTCAGACGAGCGACCGTCGTGTCCCTCTGATTCCTCGTTGACGTTTTGGAAAGAAAGTCAAATTCATCCCACTGACCAGTGCGAAACTTGTACAGGGCAATCGCCGCCGGCTCGATCTCCTCGACGAAGAAATCTTTCCCCTGCCACGATGGCACTTGTTGTTGCGCGGGATCATCAGAATACAGTTTCTCATTCATGCCTTGATCATTACGTACCAACAGCTGCCGTCGAAGCCACCTTTCCCACTCGTAAACCTCGTCGCCCCCGCCTCTGTCGCGGCTGCTTCGTATCTTCGTCCGAAGCACGGCACTCGCACGAAGCAGGCAGGCCGAGGATAGCACGTCCCGTCCCACGGAACGAACCGTGCCGCCGGCGATGGCAGTGGCTTGATCGTCGTTCGCGCCATCCCTCGTTCTTTTCATCGACGAGGGCTCCGCCGCAAGGACGTCCCACGAGTCGAACGTGCGGTACATGTCGTCCTCGTCCAGCGTGTATCGGAAGCAGACCAATCCCTTGAAATCGTCAATGGGCTCGTTATCCATCCCCTTCCTCCGTCCCTGCTGGGACAGAACGATGTTCCGCGCGATGCGACTCGTTTCGGGGATGCATACCAGCAGATGCACCCTCTCGACCACGTAATCCAATAGTCGCAGGCGTTCGCGCGTTGATAGGGAAGCGAGACGATTCGCCAGGTGGACAAAGTTTTCAAAGATGCGCGAATTTGCGGGTGAGAGGTAGGACAGCATGGCCATTTTTTCCTTCGTTGACATGTGGGGATATTTGTGCGGCGCTATTGCCGCCATCGCTGGAGGAGCAGCAGCAGGTGTAGCAGTTTCAGCCAATGACGACGACTGCCCCCCAACGACAATATCATCGTCAGCGTCACCATGAGCTTCCTCCGTATTGCCGTCATCGACGCTGCCGATCAGGATCCTCTCCAGCAGCACGTTGTCCCGCCTGCGCAGGGTGATCCTGAGTACGTCCGATTTCCTAACCTTCGTGGGCATCAACATTCCCGATATCTCGTGAGCCGTCGCCGCCAGCGCCACCGCCCTTTTCCCCCCGCCGCCGGCAAGCCTCGAAGACGAGGACAGCTCGTCCGCCTCGCGTCGGAACGAGTCGCGCAGTCCGGCGAGGAGCAAATTCAGAGTCACCAGGCGCTGTTGGCCGTCGTAGACGTCGTACCGATTGCCCAGCCCGAATCGGTTGGGATCCCAATCCGACGTCGGGACTATGACGATCTGCGACAGTTCGTAATCCGACACCGGATGGACCTGGCCCCCGCGCAGGCCGGTCGGGACCCGGCCGCCGCCACCCAGCGAGGCGGCGTCGATCAGGTCGTCCATCAGCAGGTCCACCTCCCTCGTCGTCCACTCGTAACTCCGGACGTTGGATTCGGTGACGAAGGTGTAATCTCGTCCGTCGAAAATCGTTCCGAGAGGGAGGCGCAGGGTTACCGTGGCGGCGGCGGCGGCGGCGCTGGGTTGCTGCTGTTGTTGCGGGGGGGCGGCGGCGAAGAACGGCAGCGGCAGGGGCGACGATCGATTGTCGCCCCCGACATCGTCCGACAACGACGAGAGCGATAGCGCCGCCCGGGAAGGGCATGGCGGGCCCACGAATGTCGAGAGCTTCGCATTAGGGGCGATGGCGACGAATGCGGCCGCCGCCGCCGGCAGGACGATACCGATCGGAATGATCAAGGCCCTCATTCTACGACGCAACACAATCAAACCCTCTCCGAAAACAGTCTCAACTCGCAACGGGTACTATCGTACGTAATTTACACTCTACGTATCTACCTATCGTACTCCCAGTACGATATCTAGAGAATGGATTGAAATACAACCAACAACCATGCCTTCCGCAGCCTTCATTGTCGAGCATTACGTGTGTCCGACGATAGGGGCCATCCTGTCTACATTGACGTTTTCCGCTCCTATCCAAGCGCTGAAATCTTGCATAAAGAATGGCTCGTTGGGTAATCTAAATCCAACTCCGTGGGCATTCATGACAGGTAATGGAAATAGTGATAGTATCTACCACTAGGTGAAGAGATGATGTTGCGCTATTTGGTGAAGTACCATAGGAATTATTACTGACACCCCATTTTTTCGGTTCAAACCACTAATCACGGACAGGAAACTGCATGGGCTGGCTGGCATACTCATACATAACATTGGATTTATTCGTTTTTTTCGCGAATGCACCTGGGGTGAGAATATATTCCCCCCACCTTTTCTTACATGCATGAACTTCCCCCCCTCATTCGACAAAACCTTGATCATGTCGTTCCTTTATAGCTAATGATATCAATATGGCTAAATGTCGGGGCCATGAAGTTGCAATACTATGAAGAAATAATCAAATATTCTTCCGTCCAAGTAACGGAGGTACGAGCTGGGAGGGGGAGCGCAGAGGAAGACAACCATAACGAACCTGAATCTGCAGACGGCGACGAGAGCAACAATGTCAACAATGACGGCACATGTCTTCTCCGACCCCCATCATCGTTAACTTCGCATGAATGCATGGTACTCCAAATTGTGATAATATGGATGGTCATAATATCCACGACGAGCCTCATTCCAATCGACAATGCTGATATGAAATTCGTGATCGGCGTTGCGGTGAACTTGAATCTGATATTCTTTTACGCAGCGCCCCTATCCTCGATTGTGACCATCTTTCGTACGAAAAGCTCAGAATCGATTCACTTCTGGACGATGATCATGATGTCCGCCAACGCCTTCTTTTGGTGCGTTTACAGCCTCGCCATACGGGACTACTACATTCTTATTCCGAATGGGCTTGGATTAATGTTTGGCCTTACACAAGTAATCCTTTGCATGTTGTATCCTACTGGTGGGGATGGTGATGATGACTCAAAAGATATCACAACAGGAATTTTCACTGAGGTAATTTAGTCAGAATGAACGAATGTTGAAGGTGATCAAGTGGGCAATCGGGACAAACAACTATTGACATGGATACCCTCAGCATTCACTTGATATCTGCCTCGTCGAAAGAAAAGCTATCTGCTCTACTCTTTGTATCCTCTTGCTACATAGAACCATTGGTAGCGGCGGAGGATGTACTTATCTAAAGCGAGCAGAGATCTATTCAATTTATCTCGCCTGGTGTTAGCTTGGGCCGTGTTACAGGCTTTTCTGGATTGAATGCAGGTTCGGCACTCTTAGCAAGAAGGATGTTTATTTATTCTTGCACATAGCATTCCGCTTTGTTGTTCGTAGGTTGTGACTTCCAAATAAAAGGCTTACTTTAACTTTACTTCTACTCTAGCGACGCAACAACTTTCTTATCATTTGCTTCCACCAAAGCGGTAAGGGCCATGTCACCTTCGGACTTGTCCCTGATGTACCCAGAAAGACAATAGGAGGTGGTTTCTCCGGTGTAAAGGCCAGTCACGGGATCAACATTGGCAACATTGATTTGCACTGATCCGTGATCCTTGGCACGGATGAGTCTGTTCGTCCAAGAGCACTTGCGTGGGATATAGAGGTCAACGTTTTCACCATTCTCGTTCTGCATGATTGATTGTGTTTTGTTGAATAAAACAGAGAGCTAAACAGCGCATCAAAATGATCAAGAGGGAACAATGAATTGTGAGATTGTGACGACTGGTGATCGCCCGTTACGAAGAATCAAATAGCCATTCCGTCGTCTATAAACCTCGTAAGCATCAGATCAACACGGACGCTACGTCGACACGTCAACTCGGTCAAATAACGGAGAGTTTTGCACGCAAAATCTTTGTCGTCGCTGCACTTAAACGATATCGGCGCTCTAGCCTAGCATAGATTCGTGAAAATCCACATGATCGTAACAGCGCCGCCATGGGAGCCGCTGCCACCGCAGACGTTGCACATCGTCATCTTACCTGTCTTGCTTGTTTGTTTGTAGTTGAGGTCGGGGACTTTATCGTAGAAGAAGAAGAAACAAGTAAACTCGGTAAGAGGTATATTGTAATTTTACGCGGGCTCTGAATATTACCGTAGAACACGCTACGCGGTCTACTTGCCGCGCGACGACATGATTTTCTGGTCCATGAATCTAAAATATTCCTTTTTGTTGTGTGTAGTATTCCTACGTCAGTGTTTTTTTTCGATTTTTTTTGGCGCATCTTGTACTTGTTGCCCTTTTGTGTACTTAGTCCTGTGTGGGTGGCCTACTGCATCTCATGGCCGCGTAACACAAAACACAAACACTCACAAATCACCGCATTGCGATTTCACATCATGAAGCTCATCTACAATCAGGGCGGCATCAGCCATGCCCGCTACGCTCTACGCATCGAGAACCGCACTTTCAAGAAGAAGAACTATTCGTCGTGTGAGAAGATGAAGATTGTCAGGGCTGTGGAGAAGATGTTGGTTGAGGAACCGATCAGCCTTGGTACAGCTTCTGCGCGGCTCGGAGTAAATCGCCAGAATGTTGCCAATTGGCAGAAGAGGGCAGATGAGCTATCGGATTCCTCTGTCGAAAACAAGCTGATCCTACACAATGGCCTGATGAGCATGGTTGAAGAGTTCAAGCAAGAGCTCATCGAGCTCATAACAGCCTGGAGGGAGAAGGGCTTTCCTGTCACCAGAATGTGTCTGGTCAGGAAGGTTGGTCAGTTGAAGCCCGAGTTTAACGAGAAAAGTATGGAAGCGCGCAAGATGGCGATTTCTCGCTTTCTCGCCAGGAACAACTTGACCCACCGCGTGGCCACCCACAAGGCCCAGCGCTGTCCTGGCGAG
>JALLAZ010000203.1:0-21506 GCA_036939755.1 Stephanodiscus triporus
CCAATGTTCTCCATGGTCTAGGGGTTGCGTATGGTATTCTCCCGGTGTGCTATGGGCTTTTTTCATGGTAAAAAAAACTCGTTTCCGAAAAAAAAACTACAATCGCCGAAAATCCTACGTGGGAATACGTGAGAAACATACCTCGACTGCAACATCCCATCCCACAACCCCCAAAAGATCCACAAACCATGAGGACGCCGAGGGCACGGCTTTGTCTTGGCGAGGGAGCACGCTGCTCTGTGCTCCTAAATACCTCCGGCCGTCAAAGGCGGTCGAGGATGCCATCATGAACCCCGTGGCGGGCCAGCGGCTCGATGACCTCATTGCTGTTTGTCGTGAGGTGACGACTTGGAGAGGGAAGACGTTCGTGTCGATTTTTTATCGAAGCGACACCATCCCTGGTGTGCTCTCTTCTGCCGAGCGATGGGCGACTGTGATCGAGGCGTGAACCGGAGAGATGTGGGGGGGGGAGCTGGAAGCGACCACGACCGCAGCCGCCAATGCTCCTGTCACCGCAACCGAGCAGAACGAGCCCATCGCGGACTTCATTTTCAACGCCCAAAATCGCGCAGAAGATATTGCCCTCGTTCGGGCGATGGGTTTCGAGGTCGACGACGACAACGAACCCGCCCCGGAGAACATACCAGCGCCTGACGCGCCTCAGGTTGGGGGGGGGGGTCTCCGCGAAGGACAGGATTGGGGATGGGATGGGATTGACCAGCGGGCCTCGCTTGGGGGAGCGATGTACAACAATCCATCGTTCGCAGACGGGTGGACTCCCCAGCGGAAGACGTTCCTCGACATCTTCCTCCACCTCTTCCCCCTCAAATTCTTCACCAACGTCGTCGTCGAGGCGACGAGCAATGCCCTCTTCTCCGTCGATAGTGCACGGACGTCACTCGGGGAGATGCTTCGGTATCTTGGGATGTGGATGCTCATGTCTTGCTACATGAAGTCCCCGGATTACTTTTGGCATTCTGCTGCACGGATGACTGGCGATGACATGGAGGACGAGGAGAACGACATCCCGTCGTTCACCTTCAACCGTTACATGTCACGGCGGCGGTTTGCAGCTATCACGTCAGCGTTGCGGTTCACGTCGTCGATCCCCCCGACGTTTCGAGATAAGTATTGGCAGGTCCGGGATATGATCGCCGCCTGGAATGCCCACATGGCAAAGATCTTTGTTGCGGCGTGGGTGATTTGCCTGGACGAATCAATGTCCATCTGGCATAACCGATGGACTTGTCCTGGGTGGGTGTTTTGCCCACGCAAACCCCACCCCTTCGGGAACGAATACCACACTGCGTGCTGTGGATTGTCGGGCATCTTGTTTTCGATGGAGTTGGTCGAGGGGAAGGATCACCCTCCACAGATCCAGGAGCGGTATAGCCAGCACGGTAAGACGACGGGACTGCTGATGCGGATGTTAACATCGTATTTCACGACAGGACGATATGTTGTGTTGGATTCGGGCTTCTGTGTGTTGCGGGCTTTGATTGAACTGAAGAAGGTCGGCCTCTTTGCGTGTGCGGTGATAAAGAAGCGTCGCTTCTGGCCGGCAATGGTGCCGGGCGACGAGATGACAGAGCATTTTACGGAGGCAAACGTCGGCGATGCCGACGCGATCACTGGTGTGCTCGATGGTGTGAAGTATTTCTTGTGGGGGATGAAGGAGCCGCAGTACGTGATGAAGATGATGGCGACAGGGGGTCCGCTGATTGCAAATGAGAGTTGCAAAGATCAGAAGCGGAGGTTCGTCGAGAACGGGGTCGAAGTCTCACGTACCTTCAAGTTCCCGCTGCCATATGATTGGCACTATAAGTACAGGCACGCCATCGATGACCACAACAACTTGCGTCATTCCCTACCATCCATTGAAGGGACCATCATGACAACAAGATGGGAATTGCGTGTGTTCTCTTTTTTGCTTGCCGTTTCAGAGGTCAATGCATTTCTCACGTACCGTTTCTTTTGCAAGCCCGATACGATCCCCACCCTCCAGGAGTTCCGCCACAAGCTTGCGTGGCAGCTCATTAAAAACAGATGGATCGTGGAGCAGGATGAGGATGAGCAGCAGGAAGCGTGTGCCGTCCACCAGCTGATGAAAGCTCCGCCCCATGCGACAAAGTATGCTCGAGGGCGGTGGGTTTGCACGGCGAAGCTCCGTTACCAAAACTATCCGTGCACCTTCAAGAACTGCGGCAATCCCCCCAAACGAGTTAAAACCTATTGCTCTTGCCATATTGGCAAATGGATTTGCCAATACTGCCATGCTGCGCACGTCGTAAAGGAGACTTTACATGATTAGACTATTAAGTATGGTGTACTTAACTTTTGAGGGGGTTCGGACCATGTAGCTTGTACCTTAATTTTCGGTATGTTCTGGTTAAAATTTACTTAGGCGACCCATATACTGTTAGAACCGTCTCCTCAAGCTCTACACGCTGATATAATTATATTTGGAGATATGTGTACTTTTCATGGAGCTACTTAAATTAGCAACTCATACTTATTTAAGTTTTTTGGGTGTCTGGGGCACCATAATGTTTAGACCAATAAAGGATAGGGGGTAGTCTAAATTGGGTCTAAATAAATTCTAAATTTCGGGGATCTAAATTTTAAACTAATTTCGGGAGTCACCAAGTGGGAGGGAATCAAAATTCTCGACCCGATGGTAAATTCATGCCAACGACAGTACCCAAACCCGTTTTTGATATGGTGCTTCCTCTACCCAAACCCGTTTTTGGTGGGGTGACTACTAAAACAAACCAAAAGTCTGCGCGCTACGCTACGCTGTTTCTTGGTCGTTTCGGCTCCCGCCAAAACATCGTGCTGCTGCAGATGTACTTACGATACTATTCCCACGTCAGTAGAAGGATCGAGAACTTATGTCTCTCTCATCAGAGTAGCCCGCGAAGCCAGGTCACAAACAGAACTCAAGCAGCAACTCAAACACGAGCTATCGCCATTATCAAGCCTTTTAACATCCGTCTCCTGAGGGGAATAGTGAGGCACCCGTCCACATTGCAACGCGATCTTCAAGAAATGAATTCGGCTCAGACGCATGATCCTTCTCAGTCCGAAACATTCACATGTCCAATTTGCCTCGTCGATAAAATAGGCCTTGTCACCGCCAACAACAGCGACAGCAATCGATCGTCCGACGTTCGAACTAATACAACAGTGGATGATAGCGGCCATCTTATATTTCAACTATCGTCATGCAGCCACAATTTTTGCGCTGCATGCCTCCGCGCCTACGTCCGATCCAAACTGTTGGATGGGCAGATTGATATTCCTTGTTGCCACTTCAAAATGTCATCACCAGAAGATGATGGTGATTTCCATCAATGCAACGTGCGGATAGAAGAATCTGACATCTACCAGTTGACGAATATCGTCATGGAGGTTTGCGAAGAATCGACTGACGAATGGTACGCTCGCAAAGAAAACGAAAATAGACATTGTGTCTCGAAGGACATGCGGAACGAAGACAAGGTGGGGGGAGACGATGAGCTTTGGAAAAAATACCAAAAGCTGAAATTTGATCTCCATCATGGAAAAGATGCTGTAAGGAGGTGCCCCAAGTGCGATGATGCGCAAATTTTTGATCACGAGAGCATGAAACAGTATCAAGCTAAATTTTTGACTCAGAATGAAGATCCTGCTACCTCTGCTGCTAATAATAGTGGTGACGTCCCAACGGGTAGAATGAACCTAATGGAACGCATGCTCGCTTGCAATTGGCAACGTCGACCTAATATTACAGATGTAATGATATCAAGTGACGTAGCGAGTGAAGAGGGAGTTAATGTTGCCTCGAATAACCCTGCTCCTGAACAGGAATCAAATATGAGTAAGACATCTTCAGAAAACAACAACGTTGACGGGGATAGAAGAGGGACGTCATTGGACGACGCGGGGGCGGATGAAACATGTCAAATTGAAGCCAAGCAGAACGAACCCTCCGCCCGTCTCATATCCACAACTCCGTGTGTTACTTGCCTGACATGCAGCGCGGACTTTTGCTACTTCCACTCTAATGCTCATTCTTCTGGGTGTTCGTCATGCATCAAATATCACAAGAATTCCGTGGAGCTTGATCGTGCCAATCTTGAATATGCTAACACAATGCTTCGTGCAAAGCCGTGCCCTAACTGCGGCATCGCAGTTTCGAAAGAAGGAGGCTGCAATCAAATAAAATGTGGATCTTGTGGGACTCACTTTTGTTGGATTTGCTGTGCAGTTGTAGATGCTGGGGCGTTCCCCGAGCACTTTCGATGGTGGTGAGCTGTTTTCCCCCTCGTGTCATTGTTTTTTCTTCTTGATCGCCCACCATCTGACATGACATTCTTCTTTGTGAGTAAGGAATGTTACAGGATGTGCAAACATGCAGCTAGACGAAAGTAATGAACCGATGAGGTGTACTATATTGGGGGCGAGGCTGCTTTCAATTTTTCAGTTAATTGTGCTTGGAATTCCTGCAGTGGTATTGACGCTACTCAGTATCATTGTGTGCCCTTGTGTTGTGCTTGGCTGTGGAACAACAAATAGAGAGCGCGGTGAGTATGCTGTAGCTGGGGGGATCCGTTATACCTTTCATCCCACCGGGGTATGCAACTCGCCTGTGATCACATCGAAAGTCTCAAGAAAATTATGCCCTCTTCCGCCTACATCAGTGGTCAATTTCATTTCATTTTGGGGATCATTTTTGTCGTCATTATTCCTGTTTCCGTTCACTTGCCTCGGCTTGGTGATAATATCTGCAGTGTATTGCTTTGTAGCTGGACTAAAGTTCTTGGTTAAGATCGTCAGAAGATCTAGATCAGACTCATCAGATGTTGACGTTGCAGTACGTAGCACCACGGTTATAGCTGATGATTTCATTCGTGATATGCTTGACAGGATGGAAGAGGGGAGATCTAGTATTGCTGGCTGAGCGCTCTTCGTGTACAGTAGAATCAATTAAATCTACTCTAGGATATTACACAAGCAGATGATCATATCTCGTCTGCCCAGTTTTTTGCTTGGCTTCCAATGACGCCAACAATCACGGCCCATAAAATTGTGATCATTGCATAAACCATGCCGTCGAACTTGAAGATTATTGGGTCTATCAAGGATAATATTTCTGTACAGCGGAAAGTTAGTGAGCCGAGGAAGACGCCTGGGTGTAAAGGAGGTGTAAAACCTACCAACTATGAATGCCGCAAATGTGCTCAGCGCTCCAGCGAACCCAGCAATCATAGAATGAAGAACACTGGTCTCCTCTGAGGATGGATTGCCTGATGAACAAAAACAACGAACAGTGAGCAAATATTGGTGCATGAAAATTCACACGATTTCACTATACAATACATTCACCAGCAAGGAAAGATTTCAGGCTGCCGCTCAGTGCACAACCACCAATGTTGCATGCGAATGTGCCCAGAGGAAAACCAGGCATGTATTTATTGTACTTTGTCATTAGCTTCCATCTAGCCAGACACCCAAAGGGAGTGAAGAGGAGACTTATTAAATATTGCTGATGGTTCGGGAAAAAAAATATCGCTAAGCCTAAAGATGCAAAGAGGGGAGAGTGTCAATACCTACATATCTAACTGGAATACATTTCATCATGCAACAAAGAGACTCACCTATAGTAACAAACATGGCAACGAACAAGACTGTCGCAAGTGATCGAACAGAAATATAACGCCTTCTAGCTGGTATGGCGTCTGACGCAGGCTCTTCATCTGAATCCAAGTGATGCAAACGCAACCCATACCCTCGTCTCTCGTCTCGCCGTGTCTCCAGACGACATCTCCATACAAAAACGTACACCGCGAGATGCTGGCCAAACCTGTAGGACACGATGCCAAGTTGGATGCTTATCGCGTAACCCACCAGCGCCTCTCCAATCTTTCCCGATTTCAGAAGGCGAATGACACTGGCATTCAGACTCGAGAAAGTGCCCAGCGCCCCGCAAAATCCCAAGCGAAGACCGAGTAAAATGATGTGCTTCATTTCCTCAGGCGAAGTGCCAGAGTTCCACCCCTCCAAAAACGGAAAGGTAGCCACGTGATCACTGAAATCCGAAAGCTTTCGGTAAACATCGTTAGATGGACCATCGGATGTAACCGAAGGATATGAGTGCTGCGGATCCGTTTGCGACTCGGATGGGTCGTTTGCTTCGCCATCCCGTGCGCCATTGTGTTGTCTGGGGGAACCGCGCAATTCCACAAGGGAGGAGATGTCGCCACCTGCTATATCCGATGGCGATTTCCGAATACTCACGTCAGTCGAGTCTGCGGCCATGTCACCGTGGTGATCATAACGCTCCCCCGATCGTGAGTCATGTGGAGAGTATGACTCGCTTTCATAGTGTTCCCTAATAGCAAAACAGAGACCTGGTTAGCCGCCGATGCGCTATAAGTACCTTAACGAGGCTGACGGGACTCAAGATAACACTCACAGCACATCGTTCGCTTCCTTCCTCGCTGGGAAGAATGCGATGCTCGGACTCGCCAGGATCCTCCTCGACAATCCTCGGAGCTGAACTTGGCGTATCTCGTCCTCGCTGTTGTGGTCGGTCCCGAACGCTATTCGAAATTCGTCGTCCAGTCCGAGCAATCCCGCGATCGACTCGGCGTATTCGGGCATTCGATCGTCGCCCCGGTCGCGGATCGCGCGACTACACGACGGGGATGGCCCGACGCTCGAGTCGGCCCTGTCGTCTTGCCCATCGCCCCTTCGTCCGTGCGAGCTCGGATGGGTCGCGCCCTCCTCCTCCTCCTCCTCCGACGGTGGAGACGAGTTCGCATCGTCTGATCTATCTCCGTCGTTTACGAGATCGTTCCTACCCCTCGCGCGGTTGATCCCGGCCCTGCCGGCGTCGATGATACCCCTTTAAACGAGCGGACATAATTCAAGGTAAAGAGTTCAATTCGCACCTGAGCAAGCTCGCCAAGTACATGCCGCATCATTTTGGATTCGCGAGACGGATTGTTTTTGACGACATGCATTCCGAAAAAGCAAAACGTACCTGTACGCCCCCATCCCGACTTGCAGAATGCCCCTACCCGATCCATGAGGATTGGCCCCGCCGAGGACCTTGGAGTGGACGATGCCCATCGCATCTCTGAGGTCCTCGCGCAATTTGTAGCGATGGACGATATGCCAGAGTTCCGAGGCGAGGCCATGCACGAAGCAGTGAATTTCGTTTTTGCAAGAAATCGCGGCATTTTCGATGGATGCACCCCAGGGATGAGGAGCGAGAATACGAAGGGAAACGAAACGACGCACAAAAAATTTCCATCCCACGCTCCAGACTACGAAAGTTTTTGCGTTCCATCCATCGACTCGATCCCTGGCACCAATCATTCCTCGGCAGCAATAACGATAACGCACTCACCGACCGCTGCAGAGCAACCCCAACAAAAAGCAGCTCCAAACGTTCAACGGCAGGTTCGTACCCAACGCCGAATCCTCCGAGAAGACCGCCCCGAGCTCCAAACGAAACCACGTCGCGCTCATCATGCGTATCGCGATGCCCACGACGCTGCATATGGATAGCATGATCACGGTGTCGTACGCGCGCCAGAATGCGCGACGCGGGAGTAGAACCGACCCGTCGCGGCGGCGGTTGGCGGCAGGACGATCGCCGCCGCCGCCGCCGTCGTTTTCGTCGTCGTCGTCGTCGGCGGCCATCCGCGTCGACCCGCGCGACTCATCGTCGTCCATCGCGTCGTCGACGATCGGACCGCGACGATCGTACGGTTCGTCGAACGACGACGACGTCGCGGCTGCGATCAGAACGATCGCGGGACTCTTCCGTCTCCTGAGGCCCGGCGAGGGGGGGGCGTCGTCATCGCGGTCGAGCACGACGGCGGCGGAGGCGTCTCGAGAGGGACGGACGATTTGCCTTCTCGCCGCCGATTCGTCTGCCTCAACATCGACATCGACGGCATCCATCATTGAAAATGCGCTGCCCTCGTAGCCGTGAACTCGGCTTTTCCGAGGTTGGTGTCGTTGGTTTGAGTGTTGAGTGGGATCGCCGCGAGAAAAGTATTTATTCCCCTGGTAGTGCTCCCGGATACCTCTCCGGGGGAAAATACCCATCTTCCGCGCTTTACACAGAACAACACACGAGATACTTATCTGGTAGGTAGATACCTCTTGTACTACCTATCTACTCTACTCTACTCTACACACCTTTTTTTAGTTGCCATACATACGTCTCAAACAGAGAGTTCGCCCCCGCCACCGACGAGCAAGATAATGATGTTGTCGGCGACACCGTATGACGATGAAGACAGTGACGGAAACATGGGTGTGCCGCTTTCTCCCGCACTTAGCGCGGGGTCAAACTCCACTGACGATTCGAGTCGGAGGCGAACGTCACCGCCTACTGGTCGAAAGACACTTCCGATGCACAGGATTAGGCAGCAGCACACGCATCCGACGGAGGAACACGACGATGGGTACCCCGACGACATTTCTCGGTCGCCCTTGCATGCCGACGAGGGGAATTCGACGATGCGCGAGATGGTGTGCAAATATGTGATCGAAAAACCGAAAGCACTTGTGATTGGCCAGCTGCTGGCATTCTGGTTGGTGAGCACTGAGCACGTACTATTTCTTATTTTACTTTGTGCGATGGAAGGCATGATTTCAGTCTGACACACCCGACAAATAATATTATCGCTCAAATGGCAGGCTTCTACAGGAGCAGTACAATCTAAATTGCATCTTGATTGTAATTTGTCCGCGCCAATGTTTTCGACATTGTCGTTCTACGTTCCCTTGAGCATTTTTTGCATAGGGCTGTTGATGCGGGAAGAGCGACGCAATAAAATACAAGAGTATTCATCGCCACTGTCAGATCTAGATGATGTTTTTTCTATGCAACATGAGAGTGAACATGGCACAGGGTTTCCGAATGTAACAAATCAGTCATCTCATGAGAGAAGTGAAACAGTGTCTCGGTTAAGCGCGAAACCTGAGAAAAGAAATCATCTACTGTCAAGGTGGTCAGAATGCTCTCCGACCACTGAAACGGCCGAGGATCATTCCTGTTATGTGAATGGAAACGATAACGTGGGGTCGATTGGCGATGTCAATTCTCGTTCATTCGTCCAGTCCAAGCCTTACTCCTTCTTTGGATTGATCCCCCTCATGATACCTAAACGAAAGTATGCAATGGTGGCATTGCTCGATGTTTACGCCCAGTATACAACGATTCTTGCCTATAAATACACTACGAACACTAATGTGGCACTTTTCGACGCATTCGCGATTCCCTCTGCGATAGTTATATCGCGATGCTTCTTCGGGCGAAGATACACCAAAGTTCATCTCGTTGCGGTTTTAGCTTGCGTCGTTGGCATTGCTCTGAATGTGCTGGAAGACTATCGGGAGGACGAAAAGGTGGCGACGGAAGATGTAAGCCAGGAAAGCGAACAAGAGCAATATATCGCTGCGGAATATCCTCACAAAATAGCAGGAGACGCCCTTGCCATCACTGGAGGTATTCTCTTTGGGATTTCAAACACACTGCAAGAGGTTACAGTCAAAGATGGTTCGCTAGTGGAATATCTCGGCTGCTTTACCTTCTTCGCATCGATAATCGCTGCCATTCAAGCTATGTTTTTTGAACGGCAAGAAATTATGAATTTCTACAGCCAATCATCCGATGAAACCTGTTCGAAAAGCGAAGGGGAGTTTCTCTTCTTCCTATTCGCAGTCGGTGGCATTGTGACCTATGCGGGAATCGGGGCGTTTCTTCAACTATCAGACGCGGCATTTTTCAATTTGAGGTGAGCTGAGTTTTGGGTATGCGCAAAGTCTTTTATGTGTTTCGTCTTACTGGCTGTTGCTTGTGACTCATCCTACCCACATACCTTGTTGCTTTTATCGCAGTATGCTGACTGGAGATGCGTGGGCGGTCGTTTTCTCAGTTTTCGCTGAGGGTATCAAGCCTCCGCCTACATTCTACGTCGCTCTTGCCATTACTCTGTCGGGCGTTATCATTTACGAAACTGCACCGAGCCCAGTGGTAGATTCGCAACAAGAAGAAGACATTGGGGATCTTCAGCTCACGGAAAACGGCAGCACGAGGAGGAGGGATGACCAGATCGAGCAAGATGAACACATGATCACATGATGGAAGCTACTCTGGTAAGCCTGTTCGTACGATGATCTAAATACTTCCTCGTTTATCTTATACGCCAGGTCGATCTAAGTATCCTTACGAGGAATAGGTAATCTTTATGATGGTACTACTTATACGAATAGACAAAAAACTACTAGGAATATTTAATATCTCTAGTCTTTAATAGCGCCCCAGCGAAATCCACGTCGAAAGCGCCCCCCCCCCCTTCCCCATCGTCATCCTCGTCGCGAATATGAACGATTCCCGCCTCCATCCCCCTCGGGAGGCGATCAATCCCTCCCTCGGCCGACGTCGGGATCTCCTCCCGCAAGTTGTCGTCGATCTTCGGATTTTCCTCCCGATGGAATAACGCCATTCAGAATTTTCGTGTCGTCGTCGTCGTCGTTGACGACGTCGTCGTCCGTATCCTCCTCGCCTTCCTCCAGCCTGTTCAACTGGAAGCACTGGACGCTGGCCTCGCTCATCAACGACTTCCTCATCGAGGGCGACGCCCTCTTCGGGGGAGAGTCACCGCCCTCTCCTCCTCCGTCGTCGTCATCCCCCCCCCCCGCTCCTCCCGATGTCGGCGACGACAACCCCTCGCCCCCAACCCCTCCCCTCGCCACGAACCGCAAGTCCTTCATCCCCCCCGCGTCGTCCATCGCACCCTCGCTCATCCTCTCGTTGAGCGTGGGCATGTTCTGAAGCGAGTGCCTCCGCAGCGCCTCCTGCACCTCGTCGTGCGTCGCGTCGGCATCGAGGTCGCGCAATCCCATCCTGTCGAGTAATATGTCAGGATCGATGACCTCGACGACGTGATTGTGGCCGGTGTGCAGGCCGCGAAGACGGGAGTCGTGCGATCCATGACGATGATGATGCGCGGCGGCGGATGACGACGACAATCCGGCGTCGAACGAGGAGGGATCGATCGTCAATGTCGATGGCGGCGCGACGTCGTCGTCGTCGTCGTCGTGTCCACCCCCAGCTCCCGAGTCTTCTTCTTCTTCTTTTAAGTCGTCGTCGTAGGCGTCGTCGCAGGCCTCGGTGATGGCGACGGAGGATCCTGCAACAGTGGCGTCCGTGGCTGCTATCGAAACGTCGTCTGGAGCGGACATCATTATTTTGTTTTGCAATACAAGAGTGAAAGAAGCCAGCTTGGTGTTTAAAATATAATGATGTACTAGTAAGTATCATAGGTTGACCAAGAGGGTCGGTCGGTCGTAGTAAGTAGGTAGGTAAGAAGTACGAAGGTGGTAAGGGGCTTCTCGAGTCTCGAGTGGTTTTGTTCCAGTGTTCGGATATTTTTGTCGTCCGGACGGATAATAGTGTCTGACGGTTGGAACTCATACGAAATTAACATTATCCTGCGCGATTGTCTACTCTACTCGTACATTTTTTAGCCTCTTTTTGTGAAAAGCGACCACCCAATCCTTCATGCACGCACGATGGCCGATGCATTCCCGAACCAGCAAGATACATTTCATATGAACCCGAACAGCGATCTTCAGGATCCGGCGTCAAGCTTAGATACGATTCATATTTCATGCACGTGAACCGGAACAGCGTTCTCACAACTGGCCCTGTGTACCCACAATCAACTCATAATTTCTAGAGTAATTTCTAACATATTTGATCATAAAAGCGAACAAAAATGGGATTCAAGGATTTCAACGAGTATTCAGCGGAGGAGATCGGCCTTTGGCTCATTGCACAGGGCCTCGGAGATCATGCTTCTAAGTTTGTGGAGGAAGGAGTGGATGGCGATCTCCTCCTATCCCTATCTGTCAACGACCTCATGAATGACCTTGGCCTCTCGAGCCTTCAGGCCAAGAAGTTGATGAAGAACATCGAATTCTCAAAAATGATTGGCGCCTCGGATGAGAAAGGAAAGGAGGCCGAAAAGCTTATGGAGGAGGTGAACGCACTTGAAGAGAAGGTCCAAGCATTGCAGTATCAGGTTAAGTCAAAGGATCGTGAGATTGCGGAGCTCAGAAGCAAGATGTCGGGCATGCAAGTGACTGAGAAGCATTCGCCACCGCCTCCCCAGCCGGTGCCGCATTCGCCTACGCAAGCGCCAAAACCCGCTCCTGCTCCTGCTCGTAGGGGACCTGGTAAGTCCTTTTCGAATACCGAGGCATGTTTCCTTTCTACGCAATTGTTTGTAAGATGGCTCCATCGTTGCTGACGAAATTTCCACAATACTCAATGTTTGCGCTGAAGGTGTCGTTGGTGGTGCGGCAAGAGGAGCTGCTGGCGGAGCAGTAAAAGGAGCCATTGGTAAGATCATCATTTATCTATTAAAGAACCATATCATCTATCCGTACAGTTAAAACGTTCTTCACATTTTCTAACATTCTTCTCACTACTGATAAAAAATCAACTATAGTTGGAGCCATTTTACCTGGGATAGATGCTTCTGACGGTGCAGCCGCAGGTGCCGCTGTCGGTGCGTTGAGCGGAGGAGTGGGCGGATTGCGTGGTCGTCGTCGTTAGATTGGACGGACTTCAGCTGATGGTAAAATTGATTTCGGGCAGAGCTGTATAGAACGTAACTGATTATTAAGGCAAAATCAAAGCGATGATGCTTGCCAATTAATTCGCAACCTCAGGGTATGGATAAATGGAGGAGTACCAATGAAATACAACACGGGTGATTCTTCTCATGTGATAATGTGTTCATCTACCTCACTCAGATGAAGCCCGTCCCTCCCTGCCATTTCCTGTACAGTGACCTGAGTCTCCCCCTTGATTTCTTGTTGCGAATCTACTACTGGACTTGGTGCAGTCTCGTAGATGAATACACCAGACAATGTAACGACAAGAGCGACATAAAATGTAGGCGGAGGACTGATGCCTTCTCCAAAAACACTGAACCCCACCGCCCACGCATCTCCCGTCAGCATACTGCGATAAAAGCAACGTGACATGTGGGGCCGTGTGAGTCACAAGAAACAGCCGGCAATTCAATACACGAAGAAACGGGATACACGAGCGCAGTCCAAGACTCTGACACTTGAGGAACTTACCTCAAATTGAAGAATGTTGCATCCGATATTTGAAGAAATACTCCATTTCCCACGTACTTCACCATGCCAGCGAATGCAAACAACAAGAAAAGACTGTCACCCTCATTTTCTGCACAAGTTTCACTAGCCGATTGACTGAAAAAATCGACTATTTCCGCCCGCTCAAAAATCATCGCCTGAGTGAAAGTAATGATTGATGCAAAGAAGGCGAAACAACCCAGATACTCTGTAACCGAACTGTCCTTTACTGTGACCTCTTGAAGTGTGTTTGCAATCCCATAGAGAATACCTCCAAAAATGGCTAGGGAATCCCCGGCTACTTTTTGAGGATACTCTTCTTGGATCAATTGCTGCTGCGGGTTGTCACTGCCAACAAAGAAACTCCTCCCTTCTTTGTCTTCCTCATAATCAACCGCCACATTCAGAATCATACCAACGGTACAAACCAAGACTCCCAAGAGATGACCTGTTGTGTATCTTCGCTTGAAGAAGCATCGTGATACGACCATAGAGGAATGGATTGCGAGGGCGTCGAAGAGGACTACACTGGTGATAGTAGTGTACCTATACGCAAGAATCGTGAAGTAGCTGGCATAGACGTCAACGATTGCTATGATCGCATACATACGTAGCGACGTGCGGAGAGGGATCAATCCAAAGAAGGAGAATGGCTTCTTCTGGGACGATGCCTGAGCATTGACGTCGCCACTTGATTCTGCGTCATCGCTACCCTCCACATCATTCGTTGCTGCCTCGGCTGACGATGAAGATGGACCATACTCTCCCCATGTCATCAGCCCTAGGCATATGATACACAAGGGCAACATGAACGATAGCAGTGAAAACATCGGCGCTGAGAAATCACAGTCCAAGCTCAACTTTGACTGCACCATTCCTGTTACAGCCTAGCATCGAGCGACAGTGTAGTGATCATAATATTCGGAAAGTAAGCATGTGCATGTTTTTTTCTTGCATTGTGACGTATAGCGTAATAAAAAAAAAGCATCATGGGCTCACCAACCAGAATGCCAGCACTTGACCAAACGCTATAACTTTCCATTTCCCTATGGCATATTCACACATCCTCTCGCACTTGGTGAGACGGCTTTCATTTTCGTCAATGGGTGTAGTTGGCGGCATCCCTGATTCGCCAAGCTCCGTCGATAGCGGGTGTGGTTCCCACCAAGTCGACGACAATGATGATTTTCGTCTCCCAGTGGAATTTGGAGAGGAGGTAAATGCTGAGTTCGATGCCGGGCTGCTTGGATCCGGCGTTGCCGTCATGTCTGAGAGAAGATGCGACACCCGGCCGGCTCCGCGAGGTGCGCGGTCTGAGAAAAATGACCGTCCCCCCTCTCAACTCTCTGTACCGTTATCGTACTACTTCACGTAAGTAATAGGATTTGGTATTTACGTACGGAAGAGGGTAACACCTCCCGCCATTTGTAACGGGGGCTTTTAGGGGGGGCCGGCGGCGCCCCGCAAAGCAAACAGCGTATTGTTGTAGCGACCCGAAGCCTGAAAATAAAATGAAGCTGAAGCACGAATTTCCTCGTACTTTAGCTTGACGCGAGATGACCACGAGAAAGAAATCTTTATGTCGGATGTCGGGACAACACGCAACCAACACATACCATATAACACTAGAGAAGACCGCCGCAATATCCGAATAATTGCAGCGGGAGGGATGACAATTTAATATCAGAATCACAGGAACAACATCGAAATGGTACAATTCTTCAATGCTAAGAAGTCGTCCGACGATGAGCTGGCGACACCGCTGATGGCTGACGAGCCCTCGGCGTTGACGTCTCGGGACCACGAACGCGAATCAAAGAGGTCGCAACGGGAGAAGGATCGAAAAACGAGAGAGGGGCAACTCGCTGGCAGCAAGGCGGGCTCGGTTTCTTCATCCAAGAGCAAGTCAAGCAAGTCAAGCAAGACAATTGTGACCCAAGAGGAACAGGACGAGGCAGATGTCAAGATGGGTTGTTGCTACACATTCGGAGGGATACTCGTGAAGTCAATTCAACTTATTGATGGATTGATTGGTCTTATCTTCGTTGTTTACGGCTCTCTCATTATGACGCAGTTTGATAATCCCGCGATGGCGGCTGCCATCACCTGTTTGACATTTGGATCGGTTTTGTTGTTTGGATCTATTATGGGGGGGATCGGTTTCACCACCAAAGTTTGCAAGAGAATCGGTATTGCGTTGAGTGCTTACTTGGCACCATGCGTCGCAGTCTTTTATTTGGTCGTCATCATCGCCTTGCTAGCTGACCATGCCACATTCTTCAACTACTTGACTGAACACAAGGATGTTCTATATTTGTCTTCCAGTGAGATTACAAGCTTGAACGACCTTTTGCCCTTTTTTTACATTGTTCTGATTGCTTTGGGAGTTATGGAGATGCTCAGGTGCGAGAAACATGATGCGTGAGAATATTTCCCCCTCGGTTTCATTTTCGACACTGTGCTCAATCACTCTCAATCTCTTCACTTGACACAGGTACTTTGGACTCATCAAACTCCGTGCGAAATTGATTAAGCGGGATGTTGCTCGCGAACATATTTCCGAACGCGCCAGATATGGCATTTCTTCTGGGGGGTCTGAGGCATCTGGTCTCACGGATGTTTTTGTTGATGATGTGGAAGCGTGAAGCTGGTTGGGGAAATCGTAGGTGTAATTTTGTCTAGAGTGAGAGGCTTTTACATAAGCATATAAATAAATTCAACTATGTCACAGCTTGTCATCGGTGGTAGGTGAATACATCCTTCAACGTCATTTGATTGCCATGGAATGGAAAAGGCAAGAAGACCACCATCGTTACCCAACAAACAATTGTTAACAACCCGAGCCCAAGTCATCTTACCCTTGCCGATGGAAAATATTTTGCCCATGTGGCCCCTGATTGAGGGCAAAAGCAGTATTTGGGGACATGGCATGAGTCGGAGTATCATGCAACGTTGGCGTACCGCCCCGTCTTCGCTTGTTCATGGGCTGATTTGCTAAACCAGTGAAGTGAAATCCCGAGTTGGCCGACAAATCTCGAATCCTCCGTGCAGTAGTCGATCCAATCGATCCACCGCTATTACTGGAAGAGAATGGACGGAAATTCGCTCCAGGGGATTTACTGCGATTCACGTTCAAGCTGTTTATGAATGGCGGTTTGACTCCATTCATGACATTTTGCTGGGATATCATGTTGGCTTCGCGCTGTGCCATTAGACCTCGAAGGGGTGGTTCTGAGCCCCGACTGCTTGACAAGCTTGCCGAAGAAGAATGAGGGACCATGTGAGGAGCTGCGACACCACTACCGCCACCACCTCCGGCACGAGCACCATGAATCTTCTGGAAGTTGCTCAGCATTTGATTCAACTCTGATACCGTACCCTCCCTCGCTTTGAGCTTATTCTGCAAATCGTTGATAGTTTGCTCGTACTGTAGCCGCATTGACGAGTTCATTTGCTTGAGATGAATGTTCTCAGCTTTCAGAGATTCGTGCGCTCTCGCCGCAGCTACACTGGTACGGCCTGCTCGTTGCGATTCATTTAGCAGTTGCCTCATCAGAAATTTCATATTTTGCCTCGTGGAATCCATTTGTTGGACGACGCCATTACACACGTCTGCAAGCTGAAGGCATCCACTGGCACTTTTCCTAGAGAAAAGAGCCTGCATGTTCGACTTCATAGAGTTCGACCCATTATTATCGGCAACGACGAGTTCGGTGAAGTCGCTTTCACTGAGTGGTCGCCGACAGTTTGGACACGAGCTGTTGTGTTCGAAGTGTGAGTACGTGCAGTCTGTTTTGAGGGACAATTACGAGGGGTTCGATTAGCATTAATAGGAAAAGATAAAACACGGAGCGATTGAACAGAATATTATGGAGAAGAATACGTTTTTGCGAGTGTAAAAGTTAGGAGTGACCCTACCCGGCAGCATCTCTCTACCCGTTCGCAATGGCGGACTCA
Organism: Stephanodiscus triporus; assembly: GCA_036939755.1. Lineage (NCBI taxonomy): Eukaryota > Bacillariophyta > Thalassiosirophyceae > Thalassiosirales > Thalassiosiraceae > Stephanodiscus > Stephanodiscus triporus. Next base: position 17,137 of record JALLAZ010000203.1, read on the forward strand.
CCTTCGCAAAATATGCAGTCGCACGCGCAATAAAAGCAAGTCGTCGAAAGCGGCTTGGTGCAAAGGTTACACCTAAGAGCTAGTGGTAGTGACGGTCGAGATGATGATGCGACGGAACATCCCCCCGAGCTCTCCGGAGGTATCATTCCAGGACGAGTCGACGACATGGTCGATCAATTCTCGTTGCTCAACGTTGACCGAAACTCGCGAAGGGGCGAGCGTTGTGACTGCGGATTTTTCAAACAATACTGAGCCAACGCAATCCCCGAGCGATCGAACCCCAACTGTTGTAGTCGGATGCTTTCAGGTTTTCAGAGTCCTTAGTCAGTTCTCTCTCCCGTTGCGGCGTTGTTTGATGCTGCCGGGAACCGACGGATGATGATGGTGTGAAGGGCGCTGCCGCGGGTCGGTCGCACCGGATACTTTTAGATAGAAAGTACGTATCCTGTCCGCCCGCTTCAAAACGGTATTTGAAGTGTACCTATTCCTACGTTGCTTGACCGCCGAGGTCAAACATCAGGGAAAGCCTGAGTTGTCTGTGTCATTTTTTTTTTCTTCTTTTTCGGTTTCGGAATCGCAAGTATTGAATGAAATTGAAATGCCAACAAAAATTAACGTCAGCCATGTCGAATGGGAGACACTTCATTGCGTCGACGACTCCAAGACAGCCGTTGGGAGAGCGAACAAACACGTCGTAAACGATGTCGGCGTTAGCAGCGGATTTGATCACTCTTCGACGAAGGTCCAAGCCGAAAATCAAACAACGGTCGACAACAGGAACGCGAGCAGAGCGACGAATACAGCGAAGACGAGAGGAAAAAGAGAGAAGGACCCAAACAAGCCCAAGCATCCAATCTCGGCTTACCTGTTCTTCGCCATGGAGCTGCGTCCCAAGCTGCGCGCGTTGGGCGACGATACGTCGGGCGTAGCCATGGGAGAAAAGTGGAGGTCTGTCTTGCAGGAGGAGCGTCAACGGTTCGAGATCATGGCGATCGAGGATAGTGAACGGTATTACAGGGAGATGGTGGCTTATAACGACGGACGCCTCAATTCTGTTACTCCGCCGCCGCCTTCCGCTGATGCTGATGTCGCCACGAATGGACTCATTTGAGAGAACTGGCAGCATGATTTTAGAACAGTGTATTCTAGCGCGCTACGTATTTCATAATTCATTTGAGAGTATTCATTAGATTTTCAACATTTAGTACGACTCGATGAGTGTGGTTATCACCTGCGAAAGAAGCTCGGAACTAGGATCTTCGTATAAATTTGAAAACCCAGAGCACTTTCTCCGGCTCCTCGCCTCAGTCCCTAGAGGTAATACTGCCACTAATCCTAATGAAAATAAAGCAAGTAAGCTGAATTGTCCTACTTCTGAAACTTCGCCACCTTCAAGATAAGTTCATCCACCACCAACGGATCTGACAGGGTCGAGGTATCCCCGATCGTGTCGAGCTCGCTGCTCGCGATCTTGCGCAATATACGCCGCATGATCTTGCCACTCCTCGTCATCGGGAGCGCCCCATTGATTATGATCATGTCCGGCGTCGCGAACGGCCCAATGTGCGTGCGCACCTGCAGAAAGAGTTCCTTGATCAAGATGTCCGTTTCCGGATATCCCTCCACCAGCGTCGCGTAGCAGCATATCCCCTGCCCCTTGATCTCGTGCGGTATTCCCACCACGGCCGCCTGCGCCACGGCTTCATGCGCCACGAGTGCCGACTCCACCTCGGCCGTGCCTATGCGATGGCCCGACACGTTCAGTACGTCGTCGACGCGTCCCGTGATCCAAATGTATCCGTCCGAGTCGCGACGGCATCCGTCCCCCGTAAAATAGTAGCCCGGATAGGGCTTCATGTAGACGGCGAGGTAGCGCTGGTGATCACCCAGGCACGTGCGGGCCATCCCGGGCCAGGGCTGCCTGATCGCGAGGACGCCCTCGGCCGGGCTCGACGTGATCTCCTTCCCCGTCGTGGCGTCGAGCACCGCCAGATCGATGCCGTAGCAGGGGAGGGTACACGATCCCGGTTTCATCGGCGTGATTCCCGGGAGGTTGGTAATGACATGACCCCCGGTTTCGGTCTGGGGGGTGGGGGAAATCGATCGATGGAGGTCGACAAGGAGAAATCGCCATCCGCAAAGAGATAAACATGCAACCGTGGGTGAGAGGGAACGGACGGTCAAATATGTGGCCGGGCGGAAAACAAAAGGACAGACCTGCCAGTAGGTGTCAACGACCGAGCACCTTCCGTTCCCGATGACGTCGTAGTACCACTTCCACGCCGCGGGATTGATCGGCTCCCCGACCGTCCCCAGGACCCTGAGGCTGCTCAGGTCGTACCTCTTGGGAGGGTCGTCCCCGAACCGCATCAGGCTGCGTATTGCCGTGGGCGCCGTGTAGAAGACCGTGATCTTGTGACGCTGGACCATGTCCCAGTACCGGCCGCAGTCGGGGTACACGGGAGTGGACTCGAACATAAGGGTCGAAAGTCCGTTGAGGAGGGGTCCGTACACCTTCAGGGAGGGGGGGGGGGGGGCGGGGCGGGCGGTAGAAAGATGGGGGGGGATAATGAAAGCGCGGAGGCAAGGCGGGGGACGTGAGAGATGGAAGGATATATACATCCCCGAAAAAGAATCGCCGACAGGCGTCTTCCGGCGAGGCGTCAAAATCGAGTGTCACACACGAACGACAGGCACTCACGATGTAGGTGTGTCCCGTGATCCATCCCGCGTCGGCGACGCAGGCGTACACGTCCTTGTGCGGCGCGTTGGGGTCCGACGGTCCAGTCTGCTGCGCGAGACCGAAGCTATTGGCGGTGGTGACCATCGCGAACAGAGCGTAGCCTCCGGTGGTATGGACGAGACCTTTACACACATGAAATGCACGAAGAGGTCGACGAATTGTTTGTTTTTTTGGAATCAATGTAAGAATGATTTTTGGTTGAAGTCGCAATCAAATATATACGATACAAAGGTCGCAAGGCGAAGAACGACGACGGCCGATACGCGCGAGAGTCGTCTCGTCCCGGTCGCACACGCCCCCACGCTCGGGGCGTCCGGACTGACCTTTGGGCTTCCCCGTCGATCCCGACGTGTACAGTATGAACAGCGGATCCTCGGCGTCCATCCACTCGCACGGGCACGCCGGCCTCATGCTCGCCACGAGCGGCGTGAACCTCACGTGCACCCCCTCGATCCCCTCCCACGCGTCCCCGCCCTCCCCCCTCCCGTCGAACACGAGAACTTTCTTCACGATCCCCGCGCACCGCTCCTTCCCGATCGCCGCGTCGCATATCGACTTGAGCGGGAGGCTCCTCCCCCCCCTCGATCCCGCGCTCGCGGTGACGACCCACATCGAGCCGGCGTCGTGTATCCTGTCGGCTATGGCGTCGGCGCTGAATCCCGCGAATATCACCGAGTGGACCGCGCCGATGCGCGCGCACGCGAGCATCGTCATCGCGAGCTCCGGGACCATGGGCATGTACAGGGTGACGACGTCCCCCCTCCTCACGCCGCACCTGACGAGGGCGTTGGCGACGCGGCAGACCTCCTTCCGGAGCTCGTCGTAGGTGACTCGGACCACGGACGTCGGCTCGTCGCCCTCCCACAGGATGGCGGTCTCGTTCCCCCTGTCGTAGGGGCTCGAGCAGTACCTGTCGACCGCGTTGTGACACACGTTCAGCCTCCCCCCCGAGAACCACGACGCCGAGCCGTCCTCGAGGGCGCCCGTCAGGGCCGAGCCGGACGGGAAGGGCGAGAACCACTCGAGCTTCGCCGTCGCGAGCTTGGACCAGTAGGACGACACGTCCCGGACGGAGGCGGCGTGGTGGAGTTTGTAGGACGACAGCGGGGCGGAGGTGCACGCGGCGTAAACATCCTCCTCCGCCGGCTCCTCGTTGTCGGGCTTGCTCATGCTCGCTCTACTACACACACTCTCTACCTAAAAGTATTTATTTATTTTAGTGGATATGGTACCTCTATTCTATTCGCCGCTCTGATTTTTTTGAAGAAGAGAATCCGAGAAGGAATGGGGGGGGAAGTCTCAGGTTGGTAGAGTACACATACTACAATACTCCAACAGTACATACCTAGATAGGAACCTTTAGATATGGATCTTTCCCTCTTCCCCTCTCTCCAGGAAGACACTGGATTGGGCGCCAAAAAGGGGGGAATATACAGGGCGACCCCGCTTTTTTGGCGCGACCACTCACTTTCTTGTGTTATCGCCGATTTAACCCTACATACTGCTATGTAGGTAGCGCCCTTTTACTAGTTTCCCTCCGAAAGTACTCGACAAACGGGTGCCGGACAGACGAACACACTTTTGTGTGTTCCAACACACTTTTGTGTGTTCCAACACACTTTTGTGT
>JALLAZ010000204.1:0-21053 GCA_036939755.1 Stephanodiscus triporus
TTTCGAATTGCTTGGCATAATCAATGTTCTGCGCACATGTCCCAGAAATATCTGCAAATGGATCGATGTCACCCATATCGTTATTGACGCCATTCGGGCAAATAATGCAGGGATTCTTGGGTTTAGTAAGGCAGCAATTTATCGCGTTGCTTTCAGCCCATGCGCAATCTTGCGACCCAGTTTCGTATTCTTTGGCGGCATCCATGAGCTCCGCACATGTCAGATTATTCTCTCCAACTTGTACGTCACCCATACCAGTACTGACGCAAATGATGCATGGGTTCATAGCTGTAATATTCGCAGGAGGGCAGCAATATGACTCGTATAATTTACCAACCAATCCACAATAATCAGAGTCTGTTTCAAATAGCTTGGCATAATCAATGTTCTCCGCACATGTCCCAGTAATCTCTTCAAATGGTTTAACATCACCCATACCAGTATGGACACCATTCGGACAAATGATGCAGGGATTCTCGGGTACAGTAGTGCAGCAATTTATCGCGTTACTTTCAGCCCATGCGCAATCTTGCGACCCAGTTTTGAACAGTTTAGCGGCATCAATGAGCTCTGCACATGTCCCAGTATTCTCTCCATATGGTACATCACCCATACCAGTATCGATGCCATTTGGGCAAATGATACACGGGTTCATATCTGTGGGAGTTTGAGTAGGACTTTCGGTGGGGGTAGTAGTGAGGGTAGAAGTGGGAGTAGTATTCGCAGGAGGGCAGCAATATGGCGTGTATAAATCACCAAACAATTCACAAATATCAGACTCTGTTTCAAGTAGCAAGGCTCCTTCAATGAGCTCCCCACATGTCAAGGCATCAGCAAATGGGGGGACAAAATCATCACCTGCTGTTGCTCCATTCGGGCAAATGATGCAGGGATTCTTGGGTTCAGTGTAGCAGCAGGATAACTGGTGCACTTCAGCCGATGCGCAATCTAGCGACCCAGTTTCGTACAGTTTAGCGGCATCGATGAGCTCCAGACATGTCCCAGTATTCTCTCCATTTGGTTCGACATCACTCATACCAGTACCGACACCATTTGGGCAAATGATGCACGGGTTCATAGCTGTAGTATTCAAAGGAGGGCAGCAATATGATTCTTCTAATTCACCAAACAATCCACAATAATCAGAGTCTGCTTCAAAATTCTTCGCATACTCAACGTTGCTCGCACATGTCCCAGTATCTCCAGGTGGGGTGAGATCATCAAACCCATCAATGACACCATTCGGGCAAATGATGCACGGATTCTCGGGTACAGTGGGGCAGCAGGATATCGCATTGCTTTCAGACCATGCGCAATCCCATGACCCAGCTTCATACTGTTTAGCTGCATCAATGAGCTCCGCACATGTCCCAGTATTCTCTCCCCATGGTACGTCATCCATACCAATATTGACGCCATTCGGGCAAATGATGCAGGGATTGCCTGAATTTTCCTGGACGCCTCTCTCGCGCTGGACAGAATGAAAGCATTCAGAAATGAAATTGGGTGAGATTTGTCGTGAAAAAAATAGAGTGCGCACAGCAACCAAAGGTTAGGCAGTTCGCCGAGGTCAGGACGACGTCCCTCGCGATCAGAATCCACCGCACATGTATCCGTCCAAACTTTGCAAAGACTCAAAGGAGTGACGGTCGTCGACGGTGCGCGTCAGCTTTTGATACTCACCTGGGCATTGGCAAGGCTGGCCAGGACGAACAACGGAAACACCAAATTAAGATGATAATTCTTCATTCTCTTAGGCGAGGATAAACACACTTCCATCGTTTCGGGACAAAATGAAACCTGCCGCAGGCTTTGGCCGACACAATGTCTGTGGTGTGGGCGTCACCCATATGGTATGGACCCCGCACAAGAGATGGGGTTCGGTTCGGGTTCTCTTTGGCGTAGATACTACATAAGTACGTAGGAATCCAATAAGCCCAAAACACTCTGACTCTACCAATCTACCTGGTCATTTTCTCTACGACGAGGACGACAACGGTGGCGATAACGACGACGATGAAACACCACGGCGGCATCGGTGACAGCACAGGGGGGGTGGTAAGAGGACGTTCCGAGACGAGCGCACTACGCGCCTGTTCGGTGGGTCGGTCTCCGTCACCACAACGTTCGGCATCCCGTCGGAAGACGATGACGACGACGACGGTCCCGGTCGTCGCGGCAACAAATTCTACGCGCGGGAGGAGCACAGTGAAGTCATCAACATGATGTGTGCCAAGCTTGAATTGTTTAGCTTGACCATGTCCCTCAAATTTTTCTCCACAACACTCCTCTCTCTTGCGGCCCCAATCGTCGCCTTGGGTGGTGCATCCGCGTTTGCACCCTGCTGACGTGCCTCGAGTTCCAGTCCGGGCTGTCGATCCGTGACCGGTGCTCGTGCTATGAGATCGAGACGTCGTGCGATCAGGTGGCCGCACTGCTCGCGCCCGTCAGACATGTGCGACATCACCACCACCGACATTGGCTGGGATTTTTGCATGGCGGAGGCCGCCGAGGCAGGGAATTTCAGTATGATCAACTTCGCCACTGTCATCGCCGTCAGCATCCTGTGATGTGGCCTTATCCCGGGATGTCTATCGGATCTGGGGATTCCAGACTTTCCCACCGGCAGCACCCCGACGACGACAGTGTCCACCACACCCCCAACCGCCCTCACTTATGTCCCCGTCCCTGCCCCCACCGCTGAATATTCAAGCAAGTACACCACCGACTCCGCGTTGGCATTGTTGTTGGCCTTTCTAATTCACACTCTGTTAATGTGATCAATAGAATTGGGACTGCACGAACTAGCCACGACATCTTAGACTGAGATTACTGAAATAGTGAATAAGTTTTTGATGTTGCATCGAGTTCGCCATTGCCATATTCATGACGCACTCCCGTCGACGAGCTGCCACTGCGAGCCCGAGAGTCTGGGCGGCACGTACGGCCTCGAAACGATCGGAAGTTTCAGTCCCGGATAGAATCGAAGCATCCCCTCCGTCGACTCGGCCTTCTCTGGCACGTGCGTCGTGGTTAACCCATCCCGCACCGCCCTCCTGCGTCGTTCGAGGCAGGGTCCGTCCGCGCGCTCCGACGGCGTGAGGCACGCATAGCAGACCAGCCTCGCGAGCCGAGGACCGCCGTCGGGCGGCCCGGGACCCGGGGAGCTGCAGTGGACCGTCCTCGAGTCCCACAGGACTAGGTCGCCGGGGCGCGTACGCGGCACGACGGCCGTTTGGAGGCACGGATGGTCGCGGGGCGGCTCGAAGTAATCGTCTCCCCCGAACGAGTCGACCGTTTCCGGGTAGTCCGTCCGCCACAGGCCGAAGAGCGAGTGGGAACGTGGCACGACCGCGAACCCCCCTCCTCCCGAGGCATTCGTACCGAGTATGTCCACGAGGCCCTGAACGCACTCGAACCGGTCCCGATCCGGGCATTGGTCGACGTGGAACCAGCCGCCGTCTGCCTCGCGAAAGCTCGGCTTCCAACGCGGGTCTCGGCCCCACGGCCGCCACGCGCACACGGCGTCGAAGCTAACGAGGAGCTCGTCCGTACCCCACAGCGACGCGAAGGCGCCCACGAGGGCGGGTCGCGATCGCACGAACCAGGCGAATTCGCTCTGTCCGGAACCCTGCCAGGGCATGATCCCGCCGTCCACGGCGACCGGCCAGCTGGTCCACGTCGACGCGTCGCGACGAGTCAATCCGCCGCTGACGGACTCGGCCCAATCCCAGAACAGGTCGTGGGCCGTGTCCAATTCGACGGCGTTCAGGATGTTCTCGACGACGGCGTAACCCTCCCGGTGGAGATGCTCTCGTATCGCAGCGTGATTATCGGGACCGAAGCGTGGAACGTCGACCACGGGGAAGTATCGTGGAGCCGGGTCGTCCGACGACATTGACTGAGGTCGTCCTTTCGACATCGGCGACCCCTGGCGGTGCGCGACGAGCCTCCGCCGGCTCTGAAGAGTTACGGGGTGGATTTAGACGGTCGAGTGCTAGATAAGCCATCAATTAGGTGTGGACGAAGGCCTCCTCGCTTGATTTAATTAAATTAGATACTGACCCATTATTGGAGACGGACTCGACCTGCTGCGGATTGCGGAGCCGGGGCGGGGGCAGAGCGGCATCTACGATTAGCTACTTTTAAGTTGAGAGTTGAGATAATAGGTCAGGGTGTTGTCATTTGAGGTCAAAAGTATGGTTGGTATGTACCATACGTAAGTTCAACGCCCCACCCATCCACAACAACCTCGCTCAACACACCGATCATACCTCCTACAATTCACACTCTGTAGCTGACACTCTGTCTACCCTCCATCCACACCACGTTATTTGATTCGGCGCGCTGCTCTTGGTGCTTATCATGGCAACTAATGATGATGATCTATACGGCGACCTCGAAGATGCTGTCGCAAAACCAATGCCGATGAGACCCCCGACGATAACACAGCCACAAATCGCGCAACTTCGACAACAAATACAATCCTTGAAGGCGGAAAATGAGATCCTGAAAAAGAATATCGGGATACTATATAGAACAGCAAAGTCTGAGCTAGAAAGGAAGGATCGGACAATTGTTCAACTGCAGAATGAGCTAGATTCCTTGAGAAGTAGGATGCACGAATGAGCTGACAGTTTACTTACGAAAAGGTAGGGTTCATAGATCCACATCATCCAGTTGATGTTAAATAGTATGTTACTATGTCGAGAAAAAAAATATCACCAAAACGATCGTCTATGCGGATCAATTGTATCACTGCTTGTGCATGGGAGTTTTGATGGTTTGTCACGATAATGACAACTAAAAATAGGCTCAGTCGCACAACACGGCAGCATAAGTGCTTCATTTTCCGAAGATGATCCAATACCAATAATGTCGGCGGTCGTCTTCCCTATGCATTTGTCGATCACGTACCACTCCCCAAGTTGCCTTAAAAAGAGAACTTTGTTATCCTTGTTCTCTGTCCATGACCTGTTGGCATGGATGATAAGCAAAAAAGTATAATATAGTATCGAATTCTTGATCATACAACACTCACATGTGGAATATGTATGAATCTGATTCCCCTTTCACAAATTTCTTCATGAAGGAGTGGTCAGAGTGATAGTGCCATCCGCCTAGAACGTACGCGGATAAGGCGCTAAGTTAGAGATGAACAGAGGAAGATGAGTTCAGGGGCGTGGGGTGTATATGACTCGCCTGGAAACATCTCAGTGTGAAGTCCAAACACTTTGACATTCAGCCCAAATAGCGAACTATGTTCTGATAACAGTTGGACAAGCACCTGCTGGTGCGAACTCCAAGCTATTATCAGGTCTGAATGATATAGCAACGAAGTAAATAAATTTTGAGTTTTCTTGTTCGCACGAGCGTAATAAAATCCTGAGTTAGCAGAGTAGGGAGCATATCTGACATTGTTGGACCCGTCGTGTTGGAATATTATATCGAAGTGCGAAAACTTGGAAGATTCATCCTGAAAAAAATCCAGCGGATCTCTGTCTGGAGTGAGCCAAACAACGTCGACGTCTTGGAACAGAACATCATACCCCAGCAACAAAGGATAGAGTACACACAAGACCTGAAGTTCATAATTGTAACTATTTGATTCAGTAGAGAAAACATCATAAGATCAGAAAAAGATCACATCATACATGCATACCTTGGCATACATCATGGCTTAGGATTTGGAATGCCATCGGTGAGATTATGGATGTTGCGACCAAGGCATTATCAATATTTGTTAAATGGGCCCTCACTCACCTGAGAAATTCTTGTCTTTTGAAAGTGAATGATTTTCCTTATGAGTCGGTATTTTGAGAGCACAAATAATATGAGTTAGAAAATTTGATCTCACCTGCATACCGCTTTGCTTCTCCCTGTGGCAAATGTCCCATGTTCTTAAATCATTCGCAAGATGAAACGATGCAATAAAAATCCGTCAGCGTAATAGAATAGCACGGAAGTAGAGGTACCTGACATTCAAAAACCCACCTTTTCATCATAGTAAGTGGTCAATCCCAACCCCTCGGCAAGATCCTTAGTTTCAACATCAGACGGAAAAACCAATATGTTCCCCAGGTCAAACCCTCTCCTTCGTGCCGAGCAAGCAAAGTTCATCAATAGCGCGCTTTGTCCCATATTACAAGTCAATACAACCACGGCATTGTTCCGAGCAATCTTTTTCAATATAGGGTTCAGATCCTCCAATACAGAATCCACATTTTGGAAAAAGCTCGTGAGCCTACTCCAGTGTCGAATCACATGGCTGGAGTTACCTTCCGATGTTGGTGCATAGAAGTTGCCCTTGCCACGTGCTTTCGATCCATGACCCAGTAGAGCATATCCTCGACTGACAGGAACGAGGGGGAGTTCAGGCTTTATAATGCTGGAGTGTATCGTGTCTACCTTCATCCAACGTTGGACATGATAGCTCTCAAAATTGCCAATGATGGCCGTACATTGGCGTGTATTTCCAGGATTGCCGGTGAATATGACGTTCATTGTGTCACAGTTTTCGGTAGCGGTTTTAGATTCTGCCAAGGGAATACCCAATCCATCGTTGTATTCTGCGGAATATTTCAGGACCTTGTCCGACGTCGGTAATGCTTGTTTCTTCTGATAGAATACGAGCGCATCTTCCACAGAGGTGCCTTCGCCACTTTTCACTGGATTGCCGAAGTCGAAAAACTCATTGATGTCATCTTTCTTTACACGGGCCACCCCGTTTAGTAATTTCCCCATCGAAATTGAGGGGAAGCGCCTCGTTTGCGACGATGACTCAGCTCTTTTTTCTCGATGCCCGTGCCTTTCGAGTTCTTTTCTCACATGCAACTCAATCAGCTGCTCGTCGGTCATCTTGCAGTCTACAGTATTTCCCGACTGCTTTCTGGACAGATCACCCACCTCACCGCGAATTAAGCGCCCGATCCCCACGCCCTCGCCATGAATCAAAGTCGAATCATAAGAAGAATTATGCCCAAACATCGAACCTGCCAGGTAGGACGACCCACACAATAGCAACACAAACGTCACTCGAACTAGAAAGACGAGGAACTGCAAGGCGTCTGCATTTGCATCCCGAGATCGTCTGCTGGACTGGCGCTGCAGGATTATTGGCGCGGTCATGATTTTCCTTGTCCCCCCCGCCCTCCCGATCCCCTATATGGTCACAGAAGTATGGTACGATACCCTCGTTGATTTGTCGCGTTGTGTGTTGTGTTGTTGTTGTTGGTTGTTGTGCCTGCTGGAAAAGATACCTGTCCTCAAGCAAGCTTTTCTGAGCACTTCTTCCCGCTTCTGCCACGGGGCGGGACATGTCCGATCTCCCATCCGCCTAAATAATAAGTAGAGAGAGAGAGAGTAAAGAGTGTACGATACACGATAGAACCGAACCCTCTCGCCTAACGCTCCCTCAAACACACGCACCCCCACCTGACGACGGGAAGCGAAGCGCTTCCGCTGCAACAATAGCAGCATCTAATCATGTGGGGCTTAATGGGAGGATTCCGCGGCGGCCTGCCGGACAAATTTGAGGAGCAGTATCATTGTTACAGCGCGGCCATGGCCGACAAAAGTCATTTAGAGGTGAGCTGGCGCAAATGATTATCCGTTCCCCCCCCCCGACGACGTCATTCTGGTGTTTGGGTTTGGAATCCATTGCGTATGGCGTGCAATTAGCAGATCGATCTCAATACGCCTCATGTTGCCTTTTGTCGCTCCACTGAAATATCATGACATCGTATGAATGTGATTTTCGACACTCCTTAGCAAGGAGACAAAATCCTACTCCCTCCTTCGGCGTTCGACGTACTGGCACGTCTCCAGGTGGACTATCCCATGCTCTTCCAACTCCAATCTCCCGACAAGGGCACTCTCACCCACTGCGGCGTTCTGGAATTCACGGCCGAGGAGGGGTCGTGCGTCGTGCCCTTCTGGATGATGCAAAACCTGCTCATCGAGGAGGGGGCCATTCTCACCGTATCCAACGTCAGCCTGCCCAAGGCCAACTTCGTTAAGTTCCAAGCGCAGCACGTCGACTTCTTAGAGATATCCAACCCCCGCGCGGTCCTCGAGCACGCGCTGCGGAACTTCTCATGCATCACCAAGGGCGACGTCATCTGCGTGCCCTACAATTCCAAGAATTATCACTTCGAAATCAAGGAGGTCAAGCCCCAGGACGCGGCGTGCATCATCGAGACGGACTGCAACGTCGACTTCGACGCGCCTGTTGGGTACAAGGAGCCCAGCGTCGCGCCTGTGGGTGGCAGCGCGCCATCGTCGGGAAACGCCTCCGTCGCGTCGTCGGGCTTGGCAAACCTGAAGAAGCAGAGCGCTTATGCCCCACCGGAGCACCGGTCGAGCAACTGTCCCAGTCCAGCCCTATCCAGCCTGTCCAGCAGGATAGATGCCGGCGAGGCAGTCGGCGGGACGAAGATCGTGGACGGGAGGATCGTGCGCGCCGCCGACGATGGAACCGCCCGACCGCCGGCGGAGTTGCTCGCCTCCCAGACGGGCGCCACGGGGATACAGCTCAACGCGGCCATAGGCGTGCAATCCCCCGGGATCGAGTACTGGGCGCTGAACGCCGGGGGGGGAGCGCGGCTGGACGGGAAGGCCCCGACCCCGCTGAAGGACAGGACCGGCGCCGAGGTGGACCTGCGCAAGATACGAGCGGAGGCCGCGGCGCGGAGGGCGGCGGAGCAGGCGAGGGCGACGGCGGCGCTACCGACAGTCGGGAAGACAATCCGGGGGGAGGAGGTAAAGGTGGACAACGACGCGGCGGCTGTGGCAATCGCGGGGAGACCACCGGTGAAGAAAAACAAGAGTCGCGTGGGGGGGAAGTTCTCGAAGCTGAAGGCCTCGGGTGGGGCGGCGTTCCACGGAGGCTCCAATCAACTGTGAGCGCGAGGCTATGAATATCGTACCGGATTTTGCCTATGATGTTGAAAATGCGCAATCTTGGGAGATGATATTCATTCACTTTGTATGGACACTTGCACCTGCCGCTGAAGGAATCACTCTTGGAATTTTGTTGACAATCCTGAAATGACATCTATCTCTGAAGTTCTGGCATCAAAAATAATAAATTGCTTTGACTGCCATTAGCAATTAGAGTGTTTCTTATAAGTTCATTTCTTAGAATTTGCTGGTAGAAGATAAGTAAAATGCCCAGGTAGGACAAACCAATCCAGACATAGGCCATCAGGTAGGATTAGTAACTTTGTGCATCTTAGGGAGACAATCAATATCTCAATGTTTTTATGCTTCTTATCTACACTTGTGTTTCAATTTGTGTAAAAGGCCTCTTCCATCCTGGACATGCGCATAAATGCGTATCGTCCAATGAGGGATCATTCACATTCACTTTGATATCGTCGAATTTTGCATCGAATTTGTAATCGCCCAATGCCGGTATCTTCACCTGAGCGTGACCTCCCAAGACTAGCTTCAGCTTCCCCTGGTAATACTCCGAGGTCAACGACAGTGCATCCCACTTATCGGGCGTGAATGTCACCTTCACGACAATATCGCTAATCGCCTTGGGAGAAATTTTACCCTCGGGTATGTCGAACGATCCAACGTAACTATCGTCATGATGGAACTGGCCGTGACCATCATTCAGATCCACCTCGAATCTGTTGGGATTGTAAACCGATATCAATAAGTCAAACGATGCGCTCATCTTGATCGAGGCCATCCCCTCAACGATCGATTTCCAAGCCAATTCGTTCGTGCAGACATTGTACTCCGGCTGTCGAGGCGCGTAGGACATTCCTAATGTGAATAGGATTATGGTGACCAAAATCGTGAAAATGTAGCACAATTGACAACCAAAATACATGCTCTTGATGCTGGATCCTCTGGGAGTCGCGCGATTCGAGGGTAAGGATGACAAAGGTGCCACCGAAGGCGGTTCCGACCTCATCAAAACCGAATCACTATTGGTGAGGCTTGTGGGAGGAAGTTTGACTTGGTAATTCGTCATGCCATCCACTCCCCCCTCCATCTCCTCCAATGTGCCATTCTGCAAAAGAGGTATTTCCAATTCATCGCGGCCCTCCTCCGCCTCTGACGTGAAGTCTATTCTTTCGTACTGTTGCTGCCGACCCCAGCCTCCCGGGACCCCATCCTCCACCATCTCGACCGGCTCCCCCACCAAGTCATCTACGGCGCACTTGAAGAACGACGCCACGGCGAAGCACAACGTGGAACAGCACAGCACCAATCCCATCAACAGCCCCAACACGACCTTTGCCACAGGCCCCACGCCGTGGAACGACTCCGCGGAGAACGTCCCGCCGCCGTCCTCGATCGGTTCCGGCTCGAGCCGCTGACAGCGATGGATAGCGTGGCAGTTCACCCCGGCGGCGCACCCGTGGATCGAACCCACGGCGTGGCAGGCCCCGAAGCCGTCGCTCTCGCACCAGTGACACCCCCACGAGCTCGACGAGCACTCGGCGCACGTCTTGTGATCGTAGCACGTCGGCGTCGGCGGCGGCGAGTTACACGTTGCGCCCACAATGCATCCGCTTCCTTTGACGTGGCAGGCATTGTCGCCGTCGCACCAGTGGCATGTGATCGATGAAGACGAGCATTCGGTGCAGTTCTTATGGGAGGAACAGGAAGCCCACCAAACATTGTCCGACGATGGTGGAGGTATTTCTTCACCAGTTAATTCGGATGACGCAATTCTGGGCAGTCGCAGGAGGAGGCCAACGAAGAAAATAGATATCATCCACGATGTCTTCATCATTTGTCCTTTCATGGTGGTAGGGAGGGCTTTGTTCTTTTGCGCCATGAAAGTAGACAAATTGTTGCTGTGAACGGACTGATCGCGTAGTACTCATATCCAGAATTTTCAGAGATGTCGTCGTATCGTGAACCGGCGGAGGTAGCTGCAAGCTTCGTGGATTTTTTCAATGAAGGGTGTAAGTATGATGTACTACGATACCAATCATCCGTCAGCCAAAAAGCGGGAACGTCGTTCTGGCGTTGTGCATGCTGCTAGCTCCAAGCTCGCGCCCCCAAGAGATTGTAGATCCCAGTTTGAAGCAGCGCGACGACTCTGAGGGCGAGCGAGGGAATCATGAAGCGATTTTTTGGTTGGGCCAGCGGCAGCGCCGCCGTGGCCGATGACGTGTCAAGCGGGAGTAATGATGATTCTGTTGAGAGTAAGAGCGTCGACGAGGACTATGATGACCACGAGGGGGGCGACGAGGATGATATTTATTGCGATACCGACGAGAATTCGTTGGACGAGGAGGGGGAGGAGGAAGAAGGGGAGATCATCGAGGGTGTATCCGCCCCGATCGCTGATGGTGGTGATCATATTGTCAGTGCTCCTAATAATACGCAGAATTTAGTCGAATCCGATTGTTCAACGACACAACGGGCGGGTGGCGACATTAATGATGCCGCCATGGAGCAGACGACACCGTCGCCCGTGCCAGAACCAAATGATGACAAAGGGGAAAGCAACGAGAACTCCCCTCCCCAGTCAATTATCAAGGAGATCGAAGTTCCCGATCTCGATGGGGAGGAGGATGCAGCAGAAATCGAACAATTTAGCGCTGCCTCCTCAAGGAAAGTAGTTGAGCTTTATGAATCCTATAGAAATGTTGAAATTGATGGAACATCTGAGAACGCCGAGATTATAATGGAGGACTCATTCCCGCAAGCCCGTGACTTTTTAGTCGGTATTAATGACGATGCCATGACGATTGCCAACCAGGCTACCGAAATCGTGGATGGGTTCAATGACAATGATGGTGACGATAATCACGACGATGCTAAGACCGTTGCCACTCAACGTACGACCGCCACGAGAGTGCAGCCAGTTTCCGCGGCATTCCGATCGGCCATGACAAACATGGGGGAGGCCGAACAACGGAGGGCGCGACATCCTCATCAATCTATATTCGATATTTTGGATAGGAACTTCGAAGAGCTGGATGACGGCGGGATTATCGGGGGCGGTAGTTGGCAGATCTGCCATAAGGATGTTAAGTTGTGCTTCGTCGCGTTCGTTTCGGTGTTTAGTTTGCCCTCGGGGCCAGTTTTTTCCGCCCATGACGATGTATCAGGCGATAGTCCTAAGAATCACGAAGCAATTACCAACAATGACAGTCTTCGAGCGTCCGATGCAAATGGCAGAGAGACTTCTGCGATACATGGTAGTCAAAGTGAATCTATCTTGCAGAGAGTCCCTTTGTCAGTGGCGTTTGCACTTTGGAATAAAGTTCTCGAACATTCAAATCATTCTACCTATAGCATAGACTGCACAAAAAACAATGACCACCTATCGTACATTCGAAGCACCCTTGTTCTTCTTGGAATGTTGGATTTGGCGTCAATAGAGAGCGATAGAGACGGTGGAGTGGCGCATTCGAATAGATCAATTGAATGTCTTGTAGTTCACGACCAAATCCATCAACAATACGGGGAGTATTTGGCATGGGGAGACCATGATGGGGCATTCGGAGCTCTCATCGAAGCAGATGGTCAACAATGGAACGAAGCCGCCATGCATGAGTCCAAACAAATCGGTTCAAATCAATTCACATTGCGCATGCTTCCACTGAACACCATGAGGACAAATCGCATGCAAGAGACGTTTGATCTTTTGAATGATAAAACTTTCGTTAGACGCAGGATACGCGTACTGGGAGCAACTGGGGCTGCAAAAGCGCATATTGGAGACATGGATGAATTGCTCGGATTGATAGAAAAGCAACTTATGAGTGGTGTAACCACCTCTGAAATAATTGACGAACGAGAAGGATTGATGGGAGCATACCGACAAGTGCTCAAATACTGTCTCCACGAGATAGAGGAGTTGACAAAGTGCCACAGAGATGACAATGGAAAGATAAAATTAGGCAAGACTGCGATGTATAAAGCTGCTGAAATGGGAAATGCACTGCATCTCTTGGGTGCTTCACTTGGTGGTTATGGATTTTTCGACGAGGAGATGGAGTACTACAAAGAAGCTTTGCGATTAAAAACGCTTGCTGTGAATAGTAATATTGAAATATCTGTCGCTGTTTCGGACACACTGCACAGCATGGGCTTTTCACTTGATAATGCAGGAAAGAAGGCTGAAGCTTTAGAATTCTACGATCAAGCACTGGGGATACGATATGAATGTCTAGGGGACGATGACCTACGTGTTGCGGAGACACAACATAATAAGGTATTGTGCTGAATAATCTGCCATGTGCTTACACAGATTGTGCAAAGTACGGAATCGGCTCATATTTTGTCTCATCTTGCCTGTACAGGGAGCACTCTTGTGCGAAGAAGACAGGACAGAGGAGGCAATGGAATGTTTAGAAGAAGCGCTGCGAATACGAGAGATTCACTACGGAGAGGAACACGAAAGTTGTGCTGATACAATGCAATGGATGGGCAACTGCTTAAGAAAACACGGAGATCCATCGGATGCACTAGACTACTTCAAATTCGCTTTAAGTATTAAGCGGCAAAGACTAGGTATCGATCATATCGACGTAGCCAACACACTCTTCAACACAGCTGTTCTCCTGGATGATATTGAAAAATTTGATTTGAGTTTGGTTGCATACAAGGAATCATTGAGAATAAGAAAAAAAGTCCTTGGCGATACAAACCAAGAGGTAGCAGATACATTGTTTTGCATGGGCAATGTCTCTGCATTTGTCGAAAATTACATTGAAGCTCTTGGATTTTACGAAGAATCAATCAAAATACGGGAAGACTTGATAAGAGAGGATGATCCATTCGCAAATGAACTTGATGACAAATTACTCTTCCTCTCAAATCCTGTTTCACCTCGCCCCGACTTGCTATTGCAGTACAAGAAGTTGAATGAGACATTTGAGGAGGCTTTGCCTCTCACAAAATTGATCATGGGGACCAACCATCGAAACGTTTATGAATCGCTCAATCGGATGGGTGAGATTTATATGATGTTGCATGACTGGGATAATGCTATTGGAAGCTTTCAAGGGTACGTTTGTGAGCTGAATCCGTGTTTTTTTAATGGGTCTTTTTCTTACGCTTCGCCAACATTTTTAGAGCACTGAGAGTGAAAAGTTTGAATGTACCAGCTGGTCAGGACGATTTCGAAGTTGCGGCATTGCTCCATAAAAAGGGCGAAGCTCTACTTTACAAAAATGAGTTTGTAAAAGCTAAGGCAACATTTGACTCTGCAATGCAAATTCACAAAAAAAAGTCAAGCATTGAGGACTGCATTCCTCTGGCAGATTCCACCTGCTGCTTAGGTGTGGCTTATTACTATCTGAATGACTTTTCTCACGCGAAGCTGCTATTTCAAGAATGCCTCCGCATCCAGGAAAAACTAGTCGGGGACAATGATTCATGCATTGTCAGGTCGCTTTGCTGGCTTGGGAGACATCATCAAAAGGTCAATGAGCCCCAAAAAGCTCTCGAGCGATACCTGTCGGCGCTTCAATTATGTAAGAAGAAGAAAGCTTCCGTCGATTATAGACTTGTTGTGATGCTCCTCCACGTAATCGGGAAACTGTACGAAGACGACAACGTCAATCTCCGAGAGATAACATCTGGATTGCAACTCCCAAACCTCCCGCCGGAGCGAAATACTCCCGAACCAAATACCGTCCACCGGAACAGCTGCACTAGAGTTGACTCTAAGAATCACCTGAAGGCCAATCTCCGGGTACTTCAAAAGATAGATTGCAATATCGTTGACGTAGTCAAGACTGCTACTCAAGTAGTTATCTATGAATACAACAATGCCAAACAAACAGCACGGGCGAAGAAAAATGTGGAAGGATCTCTCTTCATCACCAAGCGATCGGATGCTCCTTCTTTCAAACTTATTGTGCTGAACCGATCTTCTACTGCAGTTTTAGAGGCTTCAGTTACTGCGCCTTTTCAGCTACAAGTGAAAAGTCCATGCTTGATGCTTAGGGACAAACCTACATCCAACAATTTCTACGCCATTAGGTTTCACGATGAGAAGGAGACAGATGAAATAGCATCGTATCTGGAGCAGATTGTAAAGCAAGAAATATCATTGAAGTGTGAGTGAAAATTCTCAAGTCAGGGGCTATTGTTTTTTACATCTCTCATTTTTTCGTACATTTCTGGCACACAACTTAGGTTACACCGAAGAAATTAACCTGATACATTCTAAGCTTGATGCTGGGGAAACACAGACAACTAGGATGTTGGTTGATGCTCATCTTGATCCCGGACTCCTCTTCAAGAAAAGAGGTGACACAGAGAAATCCATTGAGCACTTGGAGACAGCTCTTGAATTGACAAAAAAATGCGAAGGCGAAAAAAGTTTAAGGGAAGGTGAAATAAGCGACCATTTGGGCATGTTATATGCCTCGCAATCGGACTTTGCATCGGCTAAACGACACTATTCAACAGCCTACAGTGTGTACGAAACGACCATTGGCAGGGATGATTTGACAACATCTGATTGTGCTTTCAGGCTGGGCGGGGTGCTTGAAGCGTTGGAATCAAATTTGGCTTTAGATTTCTACAAAGAATCTCTTCGAGTTCATAGGTTGAACATGACCGACGACAACGAAAGAGTAGGAGACATATTGTGTTGTTTAGCACGATTGTTTCTCCAGAGTGAATCTCATCAGGATGCAGTGCAATGCTTTGAAGAGGCGCTGAGCATTAAAAAGCGACTGCTTGGTGACTGCCCAGATGTAGCCGAGACGTATCATGATCTCGGAAAGGCATACAGCTCAATGTCCCAGAATGATAAGGCCTTGATATTTTACCGGGAATCGGTCCGCATCAACAAAAAAACATCTAATCATGAAGCTCTACACAAAGTCTCGATTGATATGGTAAGACAGCGCTTAAGGTGATCAACTTGAACAAACTCGTGTGAACGGTCATCTCCTAATCATTGCCGCCCTTTCCCTACATTAGGCACAATGTGCGACATTATGTTCGCATTATCAACTTGCGATTGACTGTTACACCGATTGTTTACAAGGGACAAAGTTTTTGGACAAAAACGAAACAAACACAGCCATAGTTCTGCGAAAAATGGGTGAAGTCCAGATGAGCAAATTGAAAAATTATGATGACGCAAAGAAAATATTCCTAGATGCACTGGAAATTCTCAGAGGCGTTAAAGACAAAGATAATGGTGGGAACGAACACATTATAAACTTACTTTTGCTCATTGCTCAGGCATACGCGTTAGCAAAGGACTACGAGAACGCCCTCGATTATTATGAAGAGCACATATCCATGCTTGAGTCTGACCCGGAAAATGAGGATCTGGTTGCAGACTCCTTGCATGCAATGGGTGATATTTTATCGACAATGGATAAGAATCCAGACTACGAACTAGCCATCGAAAAGTTAATGAAGTGTCTGGCCATTAAAAAAAAGATGTTCGGATCGGACGACGAAAGAGTAGCGAATGTTATGTACTCATTAGCAACTGTTTACGAGAAGGCAGGATACCATGAGAAAGCAACCGAATCTCTCGCACAGGTTCTTCGATCTTTCAAAATGAAGAAAAACAAATGTGGTATAGTCAAGGTCTACACGTCTTTGGCTAGATTGAAAGCATCGAAGGCAGACTCTGGGATTGAACGCTCAGCTGCAATCGAGTGCTACAAAGAGGCACTAAAGATGCGTCGTCAAATCATGTCATTGGATGACATGGATCTGGCGGAATTGCTATATGAATATGCGAATTTGTTATGCATGAACAATGAACACGACGCAGCGCTCCCCTTTTTGGAAGAAGCGCTTAGAATCCAAAAGTCGAAGAATGGATTGAAGGATGCACGCGTAGCGGTTATTTTACTCAGGATGGCTGATGTTTTCACCAAGCAACAGAAATACGAAGCATCGCTTGTTTCCCTTGAGCAAGTCTTATTCATCCAATCTTCCCTTAGTCGTCATGATGATGCTGATGACGACATCGATCTGGGTTTGTGTCACTACTTGTTAGCCACTACTTACCTAGCAAGGGATGAGCATAAGAAGGCCGTATCATCTTACTTGGAATGTCTGACAATAAAACAAATCAAGTTTGGCCGCAATAGCCTAGAATGCGCAGCTGTGCAAAACGATTTAGGCGAGGCATTCAGAAAAGTAGGCGACTTTGACAAGGCTATTGAATCTCTTGTCGAAGCACTCAAAATAAGGAAAACTGAGTTGGGAAACAATTCTCTTTCCTACGGCCATTCGGTCTTCAATCTAGCAAGTGAGTTGAACTGTTCATGTCATCTTTGACCCAAGAATGTATCATAATTGAGTTTTTCTCTCTGTGTTTGACAACCGCCAGGAGTCCATATCGATATGGGGAAACAAGATCAGGCACTGAATTGTTTAGATGAGGTTGTCAGAGTGTATAAGTTATTCGAAGATGTTATAAGCGAAAAACTTGCAGAGGTTGTCGAGCTGAAAGGAGATACACTCTGTGAACTTAAGAAGTACGATAAGGCCATTTCGATGTTTCAGGAATGTCTACATTCAATTGACTCACATGACAATGAAGGCATCAGCCATTCGTATGATCAACGAGTCGCCAGGTTGAATTATAAATTGGGTCATGCTCTTGCCAAGATAGGCGAATACGATGATGCCTTTGATTCCTATCGTGAAGCCGTTACAATATACAGCCATGTACTGGGGAAAAGTGATCTCCATGTGGGCGAAGTAATGTATGATGTGGGCCTTCTTATCGTCAGCCAAGGCGGGGATAATTTTTGCGCAAGGGCGTTGGAATGTTTCAACGAGATGGTTCGCATTTATGGCTTAAAAGGGAAAGGAAAAGATGTTAAAGTGGCCGACGCTCTTGTTCAAAAAAGTTCTCTTCTAGCCGAGTGTGCGGAATATGATGAAGCTGGTTCATTACTTGACGATGCCATTGATATCTACAAAGAGGCACTAGATGATGACGCCGTTGAAATTGGGAAGGCGATGCTCGTATATGGAAAACTTTATGATTCACAGGGCAAAAATAACGAAGCCGTGGTTGCCTTTGACGAGGCACTTAGAATCTTTTTAATGAGACTTGGTGATGATGATCTACACGTTTCTCTCGCCCTGTCAAAAATGGGCTTAATTCACGCTAGGAGGCTGGAGTTTAGCGAAGCAGTGGACAAATGCAAAACAGCATTGAAGATACGAGTAACGCGTGGCGAGCAAGACCAGGATGTCGCAGACTCCGTCTTCAACATCGGGAAGATTTTGAATGACTGGGGGAAGGAAGACGAAGCATTCCAATATTTCCAGCAAGCGCTTAAGCTCTACATCCATCTTCATGGGGATGGTGACATCTCTGTTGCCAAATGCCAACAGAAACTGGGAGAAATACATTGGAATAGGAAAGACATCGATCAGTCTCTAGACTCATTCCTCCAAGCACTCCGTATCTGTGAACAGAAGGATGACGAAGATATGAACAGCATGCTTGCTTCTATTTATCAAGGCATTGGAAATTGCTGTTACAAAAAAGGTGAATACGACCAAGCACTTGAGAACTTCGCCAGATGCCTTCGAATACATAAGAAGGAGCTTGGCGATGATTGCATTGAAATGGCACCCATATGTGATAATATTGGCTTGGTTTACCAGAAGAAAGAGCGATATGAAGAGGCGATGAATTTCCATTCGAAGGCACTTCTCATTAACGAAAACCATTATGGAAAAGGGGCTAAGGAATGCGCACCGTCGGATTTTCAGATCGCCAGGGTTGTCCTTGCTTCCCAAAAATATGACGAATCTATAGCACGTCTTCACAACCACATGAAACTCTTTTACAACGAATCGCATGATTGCGAAGAGATAGGAGAAGTGTATCATTCCTTGGGTTTAGCGCAGAGCAAACTCGGAGAATATGAAGAATCCATAACTTCGCTGAATAAAGCTCTGGAAATGAGGACAAAGTTATTTGGAAAATCTAATCTCAGAGTTGCGGAGACGAGGCTTGATCTCGCAAAAGTCCTCGACGAATCGGGGAATACCGATGAGGTAAGCCTTTGGCTGGCCGATTGTGATATCGTATTCTCAATTGCGAGAACCTTATGAATTTTTTTTCTTTTAATGAAGGCCATCGCTGTATATGATCAAGCAATCACGACATTCCAAACAATATCTGACAGTGATTTCAGGGCCATCGCAAGCGCCTATACATCACTTGGCGCATTATTTGAGGAGAAAGGCAACATTGAAGCATCACTTCATTCGTGGAAGAAAGCTCTTAAGATTTACAGTGCAAACTTGGGGAGTGATTCTAATGTAGTTGGAGAAACCCTCTATCGCATTGGCAAATTTTATGAACAATTGGGCAACTATGACAAATCGACTAGTTGCTTTTCTGAGAGTGTCAAAATTTTCCGTTCAAATGATGAAGATAATGCAGTCGTTGGCATGGCTCTGGGGTATGTTGCCAAGAATTATGCACGTAAGAAACAATACGCTAAGGCGGTTGAACTTAGCACTGAGTCGCTTCGGTTGCAAAAGAAGTTTGCCCAGGCAGGAGATATAGCANGCTAAGGCGGTTGAACTTAGCACTGAGTCGCTTCGGTTGCAAAAGAAGTTTGCCCAGGCAGGAGATATAGCAGAGTCGCTCGTGGACTTAGGCAACATATTGAAAGCGTGGGGGAAGACCGATCAGGCTTTGCAATTCTTCGAGGAAGCACTGCGAATATACAAGGAGGCCTTTGGACTTGATGCTATAGAAGTAGCTGAATGCAGGTACAATATAGGCATTCTCAAAAAGGCCCTTGGTGAGACCGAGGCAGCACTGCGGTACTTTGGCGAAGCGCTTCGGATTCATCGGATTAAAGAAGGAGACAAAAGCCTCCACGTTGCCAATAACCTTTTCCAGATAGGGCAGATTTATGACTCATTTGGGAAAAAGGAAAAGTCCTTGAAGTGCTTCGAGGAATGCCTCAAGATTAGGGAGGAAAATCTTGGAGAAGACCATCTCGATGTGCTCGCAGCGCGACGCTTTGTCGCCAAGAAGATAAAAAAGAACAAATAGAATTTTGTCACTTGTAAATGATTAAGGTGTATACGGACATATTCCCCAATGAAAGTCTACTCACTTGCCGACATCAGAGACCAAATAAATGAGCAAATGTTTGTACCTATCGTCACCGCTGCCGCTGATTGCTGCAAATCAGGCGAATTTCACAACATTTGGTGTTTCGGCGAGGAGGGAAACACTACCTATTTATGTTAACAACACGGATGTTAAACTACTGCTCATATTAAACAATCGACGCGTTTATTCACTTCCCCCTCTGGAAGAGAGAGAGAGAGAGAGAGATAGCGCCACGAGCTGTACTCCATCACGGCACCGTAACCGGGTACTCGGACANAGAGAGAGAGAGAGAGAGAGATAGCGCCACGAGCTGTACTCCATCACGGCACCGTAACCGGGTACTCGGACACGCACACGATAGGGCGAGGGTCATTGCATCATCCCAATCCGTGGTTCCCGCCGTACCCGCTGACCTCCGAAGCCGACCATCCCCGTCCCTCGAGCCACCCCTCTTTCGGCCGATATATCTCCACGGTCAGGGGGTACGTCTTCGGCGTCCCCCCAACGTCGCCGCACGCGACGCTTACGTCTCCCTGCGGACACGTCGACGCGCTCACCAAAAGGTCGACCTCCGCGAGGAATTCGATGTAATCCCCCACCTCCACCGGACTCGGCTTCGCGAAGTACCGATTGCCGTCGCGCGTGAATCCCGTGCACATGAACACGTTGAGAACGTCGTGCACGTCGCCTTCCGTCAATCCGTCCCCCGCCGCCGCTCGGACGAGGTTCGAATGGCAGCAATCGTCAACGTCCTCGCCCGTCATTAGGTGGTGGGTGTAGGGATCGCACCGGGAGCCGATGACGTCATGGACGCCCGCGCCGTCGTCGTCGAATCCGTAGGCTATCGTGTCCTCGACTATCGTCGCCAGCGGCCGGAGGTACGGCATGTTCGACCAAAGCCTGTCCCCCGTCGTTAGGTGGCTGGCGTGAATCTGCCTCGTCTTGCTCGCGTAGAACCTCTCCCGCGGATCGCGCGTGCTCCAGC
>JALLAZ010000205.1:0-19486 GCA_036939755.1 Stephanodiscus triporus
GAAGTCCTTAGTCTGAGAAGCACACCTTAGTCTGAAAAGCGGTTTTCCACTTGTATTCGCTAAAGAAATCACAGCCTTAATAGATAGAGTACGATACTTAGCTAGGCTTGGGGACGTGAGGAGACTATCAATGGTAGTACCATATGTACTGACTCCCCCACGCCCCCGCCCTCCGCCCATCGCGATGAAGCCCGACAATTTCACGAGGGGGAGGGAAAGCTTGCACCTCCATCGGCATCACAGTAGTCCGAGCAACAAAACCATTGGGAAAATTCCGCCGGCCTCTGATCCCGATCAAACTGATGAACGAGGTCAAGAGGAGGCGGAACGATGTCCCCTGACTTGGGACGAAGCACGCAGTCGATTGCGGCGCACGATGGAACAATGGAAGAGCGAGGAGCGAAGGCAGAAACGAAGCACTGCCAATAATGACGAAACGAAAAAGAGAGGACTTTCTGCGATAATAGCGGCGGTGGAAGATCCCGACATGATATTCTTGGCCATTCCACTCTCTGCATTGTTCGTGTCGTTGTCCTTCGCCCTCCCACAATCGGACGCATCGAACATTTCTCACGAAATGCAACGAGGTGCATCTCTTCTATTCTTGATTTCGTCACTCATATCGACGTGGATCACGCGGAGGAGACGAAAGGTGTCCAGGGACACCGACAGTAGCATCGAACGACGACGATGTGTATCTGCCTTTTTAAAGGGCATGGCGAATCGCCATAGCGGCTTGAGCCAGAGTCAGCGGCGACCTGTTATCGCATCTCCCGGAAATAATTCTAACCTGTTTAACGTGGACACTATCCCGAGGAAGAATGTAGAAGATGTTTACTCCACCTACCGATTCGCGGATGCGGACCGGGGACGGTGGCATCGAATACCCTCGTTGCTATTGGTAAAAGGCGATTTCATCGCATTGAAGGTCGGAGATACGGCTCCCGCGAAGTGCATAGCTATCAAGCCGTCCATGGATACATGTGACGGTCGTCGTGACGTCATCGAAGCGGGAGAACGTCTAACTATCGATTCGTTGTCGACTTTGGCGAGAGATTCATTGGCGCTGGAATCGACAAAAACTTCCACTATCGCGGATTCAGTTGAAATAAATACTTTCGACTCGTTTTCAAGCGCAGGCACGATACCCACCTCGAATGCGACCAAACCTTCCGGCAAAAAGGGAGGTTTGTTTCCACCGGGAAGGTCTACCCTGGCGTGTCACTCGGAGGAAATGTTAGTCCTAGCGAATGGGGTGCAAATCTTCGCCTTGCTTGAGACTCCTCTGGATCCGTTTCTGAGGAAAGAAATCGTCAAGCAGCACGATTCCACGCCTCAAGTTCTACGTCAGCTCGAAGCCACCCGCACAACTCTCGTTCTACTTGCCATATTGGCCTTAACATCAACTGCATTTGTTTTACTCGTCCGATCTGGGGGTGGTCAAAGTTTCTTCCAAAGTCCAAATTGGACGCTTCCGCTCCTTTCAGCTTTGGTCTTACTTCCCGTGTCAACACCAGTATTTCTCTTCTGGGTAGAATGTCTCGGCATATCAAGAATTTTATATAATGTTCATCCACTGGCTTCCAAGAGGATGAAACCTAGCGCAACATTGGACGGCCACAAGAAAGACAGCGAGCATTCGTTGGGAGATAAATCCTACTCAGAGAATCGAGGGGTTGCAAAACCAAGCCCACAACTCTTGTGTAGGTATATAATGACAACTTCGACGTACAGGCTCTTCACAAAATCTCTCATTAAGAAAATTGAATCGTCTTGGAAGCGTTTATGGGGAAGACAATCCTCTTCCTCTGCGGACATGTTGATATCAATTCCTCCTGCATCGCTACATCTGCTCGAGAAATTGGGCCTGATTACTGCGCTCGCTCTTGTCGATGATGAACTAGCCTGCGAGCCGAGGTATGTAGATAGATATGACGCCATTCGATTCCGTCAACCGATTTTCCCTCACCGGCGATTCCATTATTTATTATCACACCCCAGTTCAACGCCACAACAGCTTCTGATTCCATCTGGTCAGGGCGGTTTCACTCTGCTTGACATTTGCCCTGTCTACGGCGATGAAAATAGCTCAGGCGAGGACGATAACGACTCGTCTTTACGAGGCTCAAACCGCATAAACCGGAGTTCAGCTTCCGTCGACTCGGATGAATCGAACGAAGAATTGCGATACCGATACAACCATGCCTTCCAAGCGACAGCAAGGGCAGTACGTAAAATTGGCTCTTATCGCAAAAAGTACGTTAGTACTAGGCGACTTCAAGAAGGTGCCCATCAAGATTTATTTCAAAAAAATATGGATGCTGAGTTCAGTGATGACGATGACGAAGTTCAGTTTGAAGATCCAGAATGGTGGAAGCATTTACCAAGTCTCAAGTGTATTGGCTTAGCTTGTCTACTTGTCGAAGAAAAGAATAAGAAAGCGCAGAGTGAGCACAATGCTTCTCTCAACCCATCTCAAAAAGTTTCGTTCGAAACCGGCAAATCAAGTCGTTACGATGGTGCTAAAGCATGCACCCTATCTTCAGTCGAAAGTTCTCTCGTCGATCATATTTGCTGTGATGAGAGGGAAAGGAAACATTTGAAGCTTCTTGCTCAATGTATTGGATTCGAAACTTTTCCAAACGACCTTGGCGTTCGTGGTGACTTGAGCTGCTTTCACGAACGGAGGAGGCTTCATATATTATCTACAAATCTCCTCCGACAACGAATGCAGGTGAGTTAATATTTATCGACTAACTGATTACCGCGTTGGATGCATTCCGGTATGGCAAGGCGAAGAAACTCACCAAACGCATCCTCCCGCTGTGCTCTGACAATGAATGCAGTTAGACTCCCATGCACTGGGATTGGAGGAGTCTCGTAATTGGAGCCGGCTTTTTACGGATGCTGATGCTGTATTCGTTCGCGATAAAAGGTCAGGAGGGGACTTAGTCCTCACGGTAGGCGATTCACGGGTGGTCACGGTGAGTTCTGTCGTCCTGGAAGATGCTCCCATCAGCGCAAATTGTTTCTTTTGTTTATCCACAAGTCCTTTCTGTTTCACTAGCATATGTGCACGGATTTGTGGCAAGGTGAAAACGTGAGTACAGGTCAAGTGACTTCCACATCACATTTAATGACTTCCTGCATACTTATCCTGCTTCTTCACTGTCTTCTATGTAAAGTCGACCATATCTCCACTGACTGCAGCCGAGCGCAACGTCATAAATGAAACACAAAAAAATTGGTTGCTCTCGGATCTGGATGTGCAAGGCAAGCAGGTTTATTGTGCGGCGCGAAATGAAAAATGCTTCTCGAGTTGTCTGCTAACCTCTCTGCTATTTCGCTATCACTCACGCAGCTTTCAGCTATGCACCGTTGCCCTTTACTGCCGATCAAAAGATTGAGTGGGGTTGTATGAACTCCGACATTTACTTATTGGACAATGCTTCTCCGAATGCATACATCCCATCACATGGCTTCTGGAGCTTAGTGAAGAATCAAATCTTTTTGGGTTTGCTCGGTAGCTCTGTTCGACCGCGGAAAGAAATCGAGCCTCTCATCAACTCCTGTGCTCATGCCGGCGTACGGTTTGTTTACTTCTCTCCAAGAAATATGAGACGCACAAAAGAGTTGGCAAGTCAAATGGGAATTGATGTCGGATGGAATTGTGCGATTAGCCTTCGTCCTTTGGAAGGGGGAATTGATTCTTTCCGCATGTCGAGCGAGTATGCCGATTGGGATGTCAACGCCCGGTTGCCACATGGAGTTGAGGACGTTAGGCGACATTTAAAAGAGGTTGATAATGTGCCGTTGCTAGTCTCTTTATACACAGACGTGACAAAGAAAACGGCTGCAGATATGGTGAGTCTTTCCATTTGTTCCATTTGGAGAGTTGAGAGACATCTAACTTGACTCCAATTGAAGGTCAATGTATTTCAAGAATACAAAGACACTGTGCTCTCTGTTGGTTTGTCCCATCTCTCAGGGAATCAAGGTGAGCATGATTCAGCGATTGCCATATGATTATTTCCTTGTGATGCCTGTCTAATCTCTGTTTCTCATACTAAAGAAATCTTCTCGAGCGCGGACATTGCCATCGGAGTGGATGTTCTTGCAGAGGACGTTTCTTTGGTTGACGAATGGAGTGCCTTACAAGAAGAGGAGATAACATTCGTCACTTGTATCTCTGCGCATTCCTCTGTGTTCAATCTATGTGGAAGCCAAGCTACTAGCCATTTTGTCGAAATCATTCGTATCGGCAGAGCATGCCTAGAAGCTGCGACGCAAGGTGTTATCTTCGTTTTATCAGGCTGTCTCTCCTTTAGTATTTTTATTCTTCTGTGTTCATTCACAGCAGCCACCGCCGTTCCTACCATTCCTGCCCTTGGTTCCTTCCTTTTCACACAACTTTTATTGCCGTTGATAGGACTCTCAAGTAAGTTCATCGTCAGTCAACTGGTGAACAAACAACTTTTATTTGCTTGATATGATACATATTCAATACTCATATCGTTTGAACTTCGTCTGCAGTGGTGTCAACAGACGAAGCGAAAGAGTTTATGACTCGTGTACCTCCTAAGAATGACCCGTCCGTGAAATATTTCTTGATGGTCAACAGACGCCAATATTTCAGTGGGTTACTGAGATCAGCTCTACCGGCTATTCTCCCACAATTTTTGTACCTAGTAGTCCTAGGTGAACTGATGTGGGAGTTTGATTCTCAGTTCGTTCTAGACCACTGTCTAGATTCTCTCGATCCAGACGAAGTTAAACGTCGTGTAGCGACAACTTCTATCATTCGCTGCGAAGCTCTTCGCGATTACTCTGGCCCAGCGAGAGATGCTGCTGGCAGTGTGACGTTGGCTGCCCTTGCAGTATGCACATGCATGAGTTCTGCTTCGTACATATTCCGCACTGAATCCGTTCGTTCTGAACCTCCATGGAAGCGTAACCATTTGTGGCTGGGAACTTTGGCACTATCATTTGTTCTAGTTAGCCTGTATTTGTCTTTGACATTGGAGGAAGGTTCGATGAAAGCGCTTTCTTGGTTTTTTTATGTCCTCTTTCTGTTGGCTCCATTAATCTGCCTATTCATCTGTGAGACGATAAAGAAGAGGGACCAAAAGCTTGATAAACGTGCTGCGATGATGCGCAGGCTGCAGTTTGAGACCAGGCTTGGCATGTGGAGCCCTAAGGAGTCTACTCACCCCGGTGCTCATAATACTGTCGAGGAGCAGTAAATTACGATACAATATTTCAAGCCTTTAAGACATTTATAATTAATCTACATGATTAGCTGTTTGCAATAACGAAATCTTGCCAATCGATTCTTACCATAGCGTAGGTAATCAAATAATGTCCGATCTGTATCTCCTTCCAACCTTGACAGCGCATTTTCCATTCTAAAGGTTCCGTCGATGACTTCTTCTGTTGCCTGGAGGAAACCCCAAATTGCCCAGCACAAACAACTCGCCATTTGGAACAATTCTACTTGAGATATGAGGTCTGAAACTTCGATGCTTTTAGTCGC
Organism: Stephanodiscus triporus; assembly: GCA_036939755.1. Taxonomy (NCBI): domain Eukaryota; phylum Bacillariophyta; class Thalassiosirophyceae; order Thalassiosirales; family Thalassiosiraceae; genus Stephanodiscus; species Stephanodiscus triporus. The sequence continues at coordinate 5,534 of JALLAZ010000205.1, forward strand.
GTCGTCTTCGTCCGTGGTATTTTTCAACAGAATCTCATCACGCTCACGAATGTATTCGTGCAAAAATTTCACTAGCCGATCATCACTCGGAATCAAGTCGTAATTTGGTATGCCATTGTCATTCCCTCCACAATGCTCACATACGAAATTCGCCACATCATACATGGCATAGTTAGTCGAGGCATATTCATAGTCGATGATGCAAACGGTTTGCTTGTCATATTGTGTCGTTCCATTGTCATCGTCAATAGATGCATCCAATAAAATGTTGGCCGCATTCACGTCATTGTGACAAAATGCTACTTGTGCATCAGGAAACCTCGTCTCAACTTGAGTTTTTAGCCAAACCAAATCGTCAGAAAGAGATGAAATGACGCTTTGGATATTAGATGGTATTATTCCGTGTTGGTGATTTGGAGGGCCCATGATAGCGCGATGGAATATTTCCATCAATTTAGTGTCGTTTTGAAACTTCTCGTGGGACAAATTTCGTGATAATTCAACACTCCACGATTTAATTACTTTCCATATCGTTGGTTGTCGAGGCACGTTTTTAGTTCGAGTTCCCGAAGCGGACGCATCTGCAAAAAAACCGTAATGCAATCTTGCCACTTGTCGTGCTACTTCCAAAGAGAAGCCCTCCTTTCCAAAATCATGAATATGACTCGCCGGCCTCATATTCTGGATCCAAGTTTCTACCCTTCCATTGCCAAATCTTCCTACCAGCTCAAGCTGATCATGTAAAGTCCCTTTCCTATTACATAGTTGTGCAAAAGTGGTTGTTTCTTCGTCACGGTCGATGAATCCTTCTGCTCCGAATATTCGCACAAGCACAGAATTTGAGTTTGGTAAATCCACTTTGAAGAGAGCATTGGTCAGTCCCCCCGTTATTGCGGTGACGTTAACTTTTCCAGAAAAGGCATTGATTGCGCAACCATGGCAATTTTCAGGAGCGTTTTTTTTGCTACGTGATATAATGGCATTGGCAATCTCGATGATTGAAGCTTTGTTAGAAGGATCGACCTTCAGTAATGGAAAGTAAGGACGGCCGTCAACAATGCGCACAAACGACGCCGCTGGTAAGTTGCCATCCATACTGTCGGCCTCGTTGCGAGCTTGTACATACCCCTGTGGTCCCGATAACGATGCCATTGAGTGGCGGTGCGAAGAATGTTGTCGTTGCTTGAATAAGGATCGGCATCGACCCATTGTCGCGATGTCAGAACCAGAACTGGTTGAACTTTGAGGCTGGGGCGGGGTGGTAGGGGGAGGTCGGAGGGTATCGTAGGGGGCGGCGAGTTCTTCTTTTTCCTCTTCTGCGACGGCCAGACAGACGTCAAACAGATGGAGCTCCTGAGCCCGGATCAAGAGGAGACGAATATTACGATGCTGCGCAGCCCCGAGGGATAACAACAAATCCGTAGGCGGCGTTTGCATCACGCATGGGCGATGGTGAAACACTGCAGTCACAAGGGGTGCACCAACAATTCCCGAAATGAAGGAGTTTGTCACCGGCACGGTGCCAAGATGAAACGATGCAGCCATAAAGGGTGCGCTAAATTGGAGGGAGGAGTTTGCGAACGGAAACGATGCAGCCACAAGGGGTGCACAAAGTTTTCCCTAAAGGGAGGAGTTTGCCAAAGGCATGGTGCACTGGCGAAACAATGCAGCCATGAAGGTTGCTCCAAACAAGCCCGAAGGGGGGGAGTTTGTCAAAGGCATGGCGCAGTGGTGACACAATGCAGCCACGAGGGGTGCACCAAACAATCCCAAAAGGGAGGAGTTTGTATCAGGCATGGTGCACTGGTGAAACAATGCAGCCACGAGGGTTGCGCCAACAATGTCCAATCGGGAGGAGTTTGCGTCACACACGGCGCACTGGTAAAACGATGCAGCCATGAGGGGTGTACCCACAACGCACGGAAGGGAGGAGTATGTATCAGGCATGGTGCATTGGTGAAACGATGCAGCCACCAGGGGTGCACCAGCAAAGTCCAAATGGGAGGAGTTTGCTTCAGGCATGGTGCCAAGCAGAAACCTTGCAGCCATGAGGGGTGCACCTACTACGCCAGGAAGGGAGGAGTTTGCAAGGGGCACCTTAAAAAGTCTCTCGTCGATGCCCCCGGTAAAGTGGAACTGCTCCCTCAGCCAGCCAAGGGACACGAGGCCGCGAGTGCTATGGTGCGATGGGGAGGTGTAATCGATGAGCAATATGCGTCCAACGAGGAGGACAAAATCTGCGCCTGGATATGGAGGTCCAGTCGCACGGCGAGACTTGATAATTAGCTAATGTTGACGAGACAGGAAGCAATATCTCTTAAGCGGAGTGGACATCCAGAAAAATGTAGAATGAATCGAATGGATAAGATAAAGCTTTGAGTGCAATGTTGACTTACGGCTAGTCATGCTCATCAATGTCTGTATCCAAATCGCCATTTTCATCGTTCAGGTGATAATCTACTGGCAGCATTCTGATCAAGTTGAGATCGTCAACAAGTTTCAGCTCTCTCACATCACAGGTCTGTGCAAAGAATTTATGTACAACACTTGAGAATATGTGATATCTGAGCTATATTTATTGGCGTGTCCATTTAACTCATATCTCTAGCTTTTTATTCCCCATGTATTCCCGACCATTTTATCCGTGTGCAAGAAGACGCCATGTCATAAACTCTCAATGGTGTAGTCGGCATGTTTTCGCGACATCAACTCGATCCATTCCAGGTTTTTCATATCGTTCGAATCGGCCTTCGCCCCCGCCCCCATCGCCCCCTCTCCGAACATCCTCGTCTTCTCGTCCGACCACGTTTCTAGGTGGCGCCTCACCAGCCGATCGCGCTGATCTTCCAACGACTTACAAGCGACGTACCACGTCTCGTCGAACACGCCGTTCGTTCGCAACGGCGCCCATCGCTCGTCGTCCCACGCCAACAGGTAGTTACCCTCGAGCAACACGATTTTGGTCCCTCGATGCAGTCGAACGCCGTCGGGCACTGGATCGCTCCTCGTCCGACAGTAGACGGGCAGGCTCGCCACGCCCGTTCGCCTCGCTCGGGCGAATGCCGCCACGCATCCCTCGGCGTCGAACGTCCATGGAGCGCCGCGTCGGGCGAGGAGCTCGTCGTAGGTGTACAAGGCATCCGAGGAGCTGCCCATGGCCTTCATCTGCTCGCGCGAATAGTGGAATCCGTCCATCGGCAGGACCACCGCCGCGGGAGGAGGAGGATCTCCTCCGCATCCCCCCCCCCCCCCTCCTCCTTCCCCCTCCGCTTCCGTCGTCGTCGTCGTCGTCGTTCGCATCATCATATCGTTGATTCGTCCGGCCACAGCGGCCGACAGCGTCGATTTCCCGCTGCCCGGACCTCCCGCGATGCCAACGAACAGCTGGCCGTTGCGCAGACGATGCGCGGCCGCGTCCTTCTCGTATCGATCGACCAGGCGGGACGCGAGGGCGTCGTAGGTGCCGAGCATGTCGTTGTCGACGACGACGTCGTCGTCCCCATCCCCGGGAGATGATGGCGGAGACGCGCGCGACGACGCGCGCTGCGTTCGACTTTCACTCACGGCAGAGGAATGAGGCATGAATGACTCAACGACCGTCGAGGCGAATGCTGCGATGATGAGGATGCATGCCGCGAGCATTCGTTAGGCACGGGGCGAGGGGAGATGGGAGAGAGGAGGCAGCAGGGTAGTAGTAGGGGAGAAGAAGTAGATGATAGTGTGAGGTGTGCCGTAACCGTCACGTCACACATATTCGCGTGACCTGGCGTATTCTGTCCGCGCGCTGCAGAGTAAGTGCTTCTGGCGCCGCCGCTTCCTCGTCATGAGGCTCTTCGATTGTCATTGTCATTACCACCTGGGTCCGGGGGGCATCGCGCCGTTGCTCCGAACCATTCGTCGGACCGAGGCCCCCCTCCGCGATCAACGTGCCGATGCGGCGGCGGCGCAGGTTCGTCGGGAGGATGATGACGCGATCGCGTCGTCCAAGTCGTTCGCGGGCGCCGCGTTGATGTCGACGCACCCTCGGGACTATCCGGCGGTCGACTCGATGGCGCTGGAGCTGGAGGGCTTGAATTGCACGGCGGTTCCGTGCTATGGAGTTCATCCTTGGTTTTTGCACGAGGTACTGAACGGAGACGCCGACGACGACGGATGGCTCGTCGAATTGAGACGACGCCTCGACGACCGCCCCGACGCGATCGTGGGCGAGATCGGCCTGGACGGCGCAAGATGGAGGGAGGTGGTAGACGAATTAGACACGAACGGGGATCGAGCCGGCGCCGGCATATGGGAAAGGAAACGAACGCTCTCGTGTCCGATGGATCTCCAAAAGATGGCGTTCGAGCGACAGCTCGAGCTGGCGACCGAATTGCGGCGTCCGGTGAGCATCCACGTGGTCAAGGCTTGGGGCGAGCTGCTCGATTCCCTGAATAATGTGCAGGATGCGATGCGGCGAAGGCACTACTCGATGGAAGAAAAAATCGAGGGAGCCGCGCCTGACGACGACCGGACGACGAAGAACGGACGACGATCCATCCGCCCGAACGAAGACACGAAGAAGAAAGCCAGACGACGGAAACCGTTGTTCCTCCCGCCCAAATTTTACTTCCACGCATTTTCGGGCAAGGCGGGCGTCCTTCCATCCCTCCTCGCGGCGTGCGAGAGGGGGAACGTGCCGAGGGGAGATGTATATTTCGGATTCGCTCCCGTAAGGTCTATCATTATTCTGCGTATACGCCAAACCTTTTCCCCCTTTTCCATTTGTCATCGTGGGGGGAAGAATTAACGTTCCCTCCGTCTCCCCCTCGGCCCAGGCGATTCCGAACTTCTACTCGGCTAAGACCCCGTCGATAATGAAACGCATCGGAGTCGATCAGCTACTTCTGGAAACGGACTTGGAGGATTCGTCCGACGCGTGGGATGATTTGACGAGCGGGGTGGAAGGGTTGGCGTCGGCGTTAGACATGGACGTCCGCGACGTCGCGGATAGAACGTATCAGAATGCCATGAGGTTTTACTTTGAGGTCGGATGTGAATCTGGCGGATAAAAAAAGGCCCAACCCTCCGCCTGCCAAGCTTACTCCAGATTGATTGTCAGCGTATACTGAGAATCTAGATCGAAATTCTGATTCTTACCCTCTCTCGTAGTCGTTTACCACTATCAAGTAGAACAGGATCAGATCAATGTAAAAATTTCACATAGGTCGAGTGTTAAACTGAACGGGAAAAGCAGCAGCTTGGAACATGCTCCAATAATACGATACGCCATAAATCACGGATGAGCAGTAGAGGAGTAGTAAATTGAAGTGTACATCATGGTCTTATTTAGGATTAATCTCTAGCAAATCGCTGGATGATCACCTCGGCCCGTTAAAAGGCAATCGCGGGTGGCTTGCGTGATGGGTCCATTATTGCATTCGAACCCACTCGCATGCTGTGGGGTGTACCGTGCATCGAAGGTTACGGTCGAACATGTCGGGAGGCCTTGGGTTAGGGTTAGGGTTGGGGGTATAAAAACGCGCTTTTCCCCCGGTCATATCCGAGACGGGGGGAGCGAAGCACACGACAATTTCCATTTTTTCCTTTTACATGGCCCCGACGATCGGCAGCTCCCCGCCGAGCTTCTCGTGGACCATGAGACCGAGGATGCCCATCATGGCCGCCCTGCCCTGGTTCAGCTCGATGGCGCGCTTGGCGAGCTTGGTCTCCTCGGAGAACGTGTCCCACCCGAAGTCGAGCGCGCCGTTGCGGAAGTCGCCCGGGAAGGCGTTCGTGCCGGTGACGTCCTTCATCACGAACAGCTCGAGGAAGCCGATGAAGAACAGGATCTGGAGCTTGCCGTCGGTGGGGATGGAATCGGGACCGAAGAGCGCCGACAGGCCGTTGGGGTAGGAATCGAAGGAATCGCCGGCGGTGTCGATGTTGCCCGGGATGTGGATTCCCGCGCGGGTGATGATGTTCCCGAGGAACGCGAGCTGGGCGATACGACCGTGCTTGATCTCGACGTACCGCAATCGGTCGAATCGCGCCTGTCCGGCCTGATCGAGGAGTCCGAGCGGATCGAAGAAGCCGAGGGGTGGCTGGGCGCCGAGCTCGGACTCGAAGGCGTTGAGCGCAGAGACAGTCTTGGCCGCGGGGGCGGGCGCGAAGGCGGCGGCGGTGGCGGCGAGGGTGGCGAGGACGGCGAGTTTCATCATGGTGAGAATGTTTGGGAGGGGGAAGAGGAAAGACGAATTGTGTGAAAATGCTGTTTTGATCGGTACTTAATCTCTCTACGATCACAAAAAAACACCTCATCGCACGTAGATATCGTATCGTACAACCACACAACAAAGGATTCTCTCGTCTATGATCTTCAACTTCGGTCATGAGCTTCGTGATCGATCCAGACCTCACACAAAGGAGTATCACTACTCCAGCGCAACGAGAAACGATACCAGATACCCACACTTTTTGGTAGGCTCGTAGAAGCTCAGATTCTATTCCACCCACAACAGACATCGCCACAGAAAAGAGGAAAGGAAAAAAATTACTCCTCTCTTCTTCAAGATGACGCGCTCGAGGTCCATATCGCTGGCAACGGCGGCGGCGGCGTCGTCTCTCATCCCGACCGCCTGCCATCGAGGCGCCGAAGCCTTCTCCGCGGGAGTAGCGAATAATCCCATCCGAACGAGGAGGGGGACGATTAGTACGCCATCGCGATCATGCACCAGCACGTCGAGCACGAGGCTGTCGTTGTCGAGCACCACGGCAGTCGCCGCGCCGGCGTCGTCGATGGCTCGGATGGAAGCGGACGCGGAGGACGAAAACCACCACAAAGAGAAATTGTCGGTCGTCTCCGATGATATCGACTACGATTACGAATACGACGACGACGTGGCGGCGACGAACGATGTCGGTAATGCCGTTCGAGCGGTCGGGGCGGCGGGCGGCGGGAGGGGGGGGGACCCCTCGCCGCGCCGCCGCGTCGTCGTCGCCGGGGAAGGGAGGGTAGGAGAGTCGGTGCCCTCGACGTGGAGGGAGGCGCTGCGTCGTTTCTTCGTCGGGGACAACGCCGGTCCTCCCCTGGCGATCCTGTCGATATCGGCATTCGTCTGCGCCCGCGTTCACCTCCTGACGACGACGCCGTACTCTCTGGCGGAATTCGCTATATTCGCATCGTCGATGGTCGTATGGTGGGTCCAGGAGTATCTCTTCCACCGCGTCCTCCTGCATTCGTCGACTTTCGAGTGGATCGGCAAGTCGATACATCGCGCCCATCACGAGAGGGATTACTTCCACGTATCCATCGATCATCCGATATTACTCCTCGGGTGGCTCCTCGTCGCGCATCTCGTCATCAGGTCGATGATGCCGTGGCACGCGTGCCTCAGCGCGACCGTCGGATACGCCCTCGCGGGATTGATGTACGAGTGGTGTCATTACATCGTGCACACGAAGGTCAGGCCGCCGTCGTCTTCGTCTTCTTCGTCGATGTCGTCGTTCGCGTTAGCGTTCGCGTCGAAAGCATTCCTGCGAATGAGGAACAATCACATTCGACATCATCGTCTTGACGAACGATATTGGTACGCGTTCAGCGTCCCCGCGATGGACGATCTGTTCGGTACAAACCCCGACGTGAAAGATTTATGATTGACGGGGATCAAGGAAGATAGGTAGGGACGAAAACAGGCGATCAGAGAGGGAAAACGACAATCTAGTATACGAATTTCGATGGACAGTGAGCGAAATTGAAAATTTACGCTTTCATAAGTGCGAATTCTTCCATGTGTGGAAATTGACGAGGAGATGAAGTAGGACGTCGACGCTACGGGACCAAAAATGGTTGTACCAGAGTGGAGCCCCGAGCAGGATGGGCCGCGCAAACCCGGATTCCGTCTGCCCACGGCACCCCGTCATTGTTTATCGAATACAAAGTGAATCCTACTCGTTGGTTGGTCGGGGGTCAATTATGACATGACTGGCTATGGCGTTATTTCGTCGATTGCAATCCAGAACGTGGGAAAACGATAGCCTTGCAAGATAGTAGTGATGTTGTTGTAGTGATATTTTACACGCGCAGCAAGATATTTGATTACCAAATCTCGCCATGCGACTGGACTTCCATATCCAGGCAACATTTTTCCCCTCATCATCGGAAGGATAACTAAATTTGATTCCCCTCCTAGTCGCGCCATGGCATCCACAGTAGTGGCATCGTATCCCTCAGCGGGCTGCGGAAGAAGTTCTACTTGACTTGGAGCAACGACGAGAGACTTATTAAGATGCCGTTGGCAAACGCCCCCCTTCCTGGCATGGGAGGTGCATCCCTCGTGGTCATGGCTTCATTGTTTCACCACTGCGCCATGTCTGTAACAAACTCTGCACCCTTTTGGACATTGTTGGTGCATCCCCCATGGCTGCATCGTTTCACAACTGTGCCGTGCCTGACACAAACTCCTCCCTGAATCTCCCACTTGGTGCATCCTGCAGTACCCATACGTCCCTATGTGGATAGAGAGGACAGTCACATATACGACTGGGTCTGCACGCTGGCCTAAACTTAATATACTTAAGAGGACCAGCTAAGTTGTATATCTACTTACCTCTGGCCCAGGTAGGTAGCTTTATGTACTTTACTCTACTTACCTCTGGCCCAGGTAGGTAGGAGAATTCTATGGAAGAATCTACTGCTGACTCAGCTAGTGATTCAGCAGAGCCCCTTAGAAACTCTACGCTAACTAAACTAAACTAAGCACACAATTTAATCAGTCTCTTAATTTTAGCACTCACCTCTCTTCTGCGAGGTAACGCAGTGTTCTTGTTGGTCGAATAATTCCTCCTTTGCCTGGGTGCGGCTCTTATTGTTGGTCGAATAAAACAGCACGCACCCATCTTCCCCTTGCTAGTTGGAGCCATGGATGGGCGGGGGAAGGGTCGGCGATAAGGCTAAAATGCTTTCCAAAGGTCCGTTTTTGGATTTGGAAATGATGGGCGAGGGTGGGGGGCACAGGGCATCATGGTTGGAGAGGCGGGTGTGACAGGAAATGAAGCAACGAGTCAAATCCAGTGCAATGCCACCAGACAAATAGACGAGAGGTGAGGAAAATCGCAAAAAGTGGGTTGTGTAAATTATTTGCTGGCGTTTTGTTAGGGAAGGTCCCGCTACGGGAATGCTCTCAGAACAACTCAAACGAGGCTAAGGTAGTTCGAAGCATGTGCTTTGATGTGGTGTCTTTGTTTTTTCAAGAATCGGCCATTAACCAGTGACTTAAAGCACTCCTATCCAGTCAAGTTGTGTGTAAATCATTGCGTGTAAATCGACCAAAAAAGTGATCCTAGAAGCGGTTAACTCTCTCTATAACTGAAGCCCACAGTCCAAAAATTTAAAGACTCGTTTTTGACATGCCCAAACTTTCAGAAGAGGGTCTGCAATTGAAGCAGAGACAGTCGCCCAATTGCTCACACAAACAATCGTGTCCTCCCACAGGCCTGCATTTTACCCCGGAAGATGGTGCATTATCTTGCCAACAAATGTCACCTGAATCAAGCCTTTTCATTTAGCAAAGATAGCACTCCCATCCAAAAGACTTGGCCAGATGACACCCCCTGATTCTTCCTCGCAATCATCTGACTCCTCTGTATCCGCTTTCCAACTAATATCATTTTCGACAATCGGTCGCCTTCCTTCTTCCCGTGCTCGTTGAATTCGCAACAGAGATCCTGATAGTCCACTGCAGACTCCTTCGCGAGCACCTCGGATCAGAGATGAATGGATTGCAGAAACAAAACTGGAGTAACTGACAGTTGTGTGATCCCAATTAGAAAGGACTTGGAGAGAGTAAGTCGGTGGTGCTATTTCAGATATAATGCTAATACATGCACCAATATTGCTCGAAGAGTAGTTCAAATTGATTTGATGCTCGGAGGAGCACTTTTCGACTAACTTAGAGAGTTCTGAAACAATGTCGAATTGAGAATTATTTTCCTCCATACACCGCAATAATGCATTGTAGAGTGAAATTAGCTGACTCAGTAGGGTTTTGTTTACTTCACCTCGATTGCCTTCAATCGCTTTAACTGATATGAAGTGAAGATGCTGTTGGAGGTCTCCTAAAACTTTCTTATCATGGCAGTATCTTGGATCTGTAGTGATTTCTTGCGCTAAGAAGACACCGCATGGACAGATTTTGATGGGTGAAAATTGAAAAGTTTGATTGATGGTTCAGGCATCTGGTGCCCTTACCTAAATTGAGTGCCAATCCAAACTCCGAACTTTTCATACTACAATCCATCAGAAAAGGCAAGTCCCTACAATAGTGATAGCTAATTTGGTCATTACGTGTCGCAATGTGGAGGAAACTCCGACGATGAGCTTCTGCAATAGAAGTATCACTGTCATCAAGTGAGCATAGCATCAAACACCATTCCTGCAGGTGAAAAGCATGCATCCAAGAGTAAGTAAGGGGCTAAAAGTACGAAATGTTCATATAAATTGAAGTGTTTTTACCTTGATAAGCTCTCCATCCCGTTTAGCGGCATCATTCCCGTCGTCATAATGCAAGAGGGAAAGCAAGTATTTAACGTAAAAATCACCAGAAAGTTTTGATTGAGATGCTTCTCGAACACACCATGGCTGCAAATCAGGATACGCTGATACCAGCAAGGCCATGAAGTCAATGCTGGAGGATTTTTTTCTTGACATAGTTGGAAGAAGCTCGAGCATTGCAGAAAGCATGCTCTTTTGTGTAATATGGATTAAAGCATTGATGATGGGGGAATGTTTGTGCAGAAGACAGTGAATGGAAAAGTGCCACAGTATAAATATTCACATCCACGAAGACATTGGACATACCGGCTCATAGAAAAGAAGATTTTTTTCTTTTTGCAGCGCCTTCACTGCCATCTTGTGCTGGGAATCAAAATTGGCTAAACAAATGAGCTTGTCAATAATTACTTTTGAATGAAACTTGCCTGCACATACAAGACATTTGTTAATATCTAGGTAGGATCCATATGCATCAATTAGTGCTGCTGCTTCATCCTCGGCTTCTTGAGAAAGCCTTGGTGATTGACTCGTCTGACTATTGCTCAATGATACTGACGCATTCAAGAACCTGCGTGTGAAGAAAAAGGTTACTATGTGGCAACTGAAAGGAAAGAGTAACAAGAGAAGTTAGGGTTGGCTGTTGGGATTTTTTTTGTAAAGATCAAAGCAAACATGACTAAATAACCTCACGTCTCGCCTCCTGTCTCGTGATTCAATGTCAAATCTTCAATGAGTTCTCTAAGGTTGCGTGTATCTTTCTCAATTGATCGAGTCTGGGATGCGAACCCGCTCATGAGTGAAAGAGAATCGTCATCATCCACTCGAGAGGAAACCATCGAGTCGCTATCTAATCCAGAGAGGTGAGATGACCACAATGCACGGCGGTGTTTCCATGGCAGCGGGCGAAAGGATTTCAACCATAGTCCCAATGCTTGATTGAGCAAAAAGTCAGTCGCTTTTTTCGTATCTGAATTTCTCGCGAAATCATACTTCGCAAATGTGATAACTTTTTCGCGACTTAAGGGGTGAAGAGTAGACAGGAGTGATTCATCTTTCATGAATATATGATCTGGTAAATCACTTTCCAACATCTGGATCAAATCGAATAGCATCGATGTAATTTCAGCAGGTGGTAAAGCGAAAGATTGTTTCTTTTTCCCCAAAAAACTCGCAACATCCCCAAATAAAAATCTGTCAAAACTAGATATTGGGGCTTCGTCTCTGGCAGTGCACGAGTCACAGCTACTTCCACGGTAGTGTCCTGGCTTCTCCTTTTCAATCTCTACCACAGAAGCCGCCAAACGCTTCAATACATTCATCTTCCAATACTCGTTAGTCGCGGCCAACTCTACTAATAAACTATTGTCACATTCCACAACACCACACTCTCCTGAACGAATACTGCCTTGTTCGAAGTTGGGATTGTCCATTATGGAGACCAAAGGGGATTCTAACAGTGCGTCCTCTGCAATCACGCTACAATCTCCACCATGCCACCGTCGACGGCTGCCCCAAGTAAAAACAGAGGATGCGCCACAGGTGTTGGGGGTAACTTCCATGGAGTCCTCGTTTTCTTCTACAACACGATCTTGCAATTCTACTAATGAGAAAAGCGACTTAGCATTAGTCATTATTTGGGTGCCACGTTCGAGTATTCGTTTGCGAGAATCGATGGGGTTCTCTCCGTAAAGGTCAATCATTTTTACAGGCAGTGGAGATGGTGGCCGTAGGAGTGATGAGGTGGTTTTATTTAGACTGAAGAACTCACTGGCGTTTTGATTACGAATACATTGTAGATCAAGTTGGACTTGATAGGCAATTTGAGCTTGTATTGTCGGACGAGCCCGAGCCGTACCCGGGGCTAGATGGATTTCACGCTTTCCACTGGTGCACCCAACTTCCTTTGCAAACTTCAACGAACCATTTTCATCCGTTTTATCATCAAATTTCTTTTTGTCTTCCTTCACGTACTCATCATTACTGTGCTCCAAAAAATCTCCAAACATAGGCATACCACTATGCTGATCTACGGCCATGAGGGCGTTGATACCAAACAGATCAGCGGCCGGGTCCAATGCCATCGCATTACCTCCAGCCATTCCCAGCGTTTTTCTAAGCTCCTTATTTTTCAACTTTCGCCTCTCCTTTTCATCCTGTTCACGCAGCAGAGATTTCCCATCGCCTAGCGCGAACCGCAGTCGTACCTCACGTGAAAACTCTTTGGTGTGTTCATTAATGGGTTGACTTAGCGGCTTCAATACGGAAATTATCTTATCCATCGTAACGGGGTTGTGAATCGTTCCATTAATAAGAGACTTGCCATTGACGGCAATCATTATGTCACCCGGCGAGAGAAGGCCGCATACCTGCGCAGGACTTGCGCGTCCATCGTCAAGAGCAGAGATGTGTTGAATAATGACTTTGCCCTGAAGGATAGTGAGTTTGAGTCCTAACGACGTGTCGCCCATTATTTCTTCCTTGGGAATGTTGAATATGGCAACGGGAGTATTGTGAGTGTTGCCTACAATTATTTTCCGTGGGGGTGGATTAGATTCGAAATATCGTTGAATCCGCGCAACACCCCATTTGCCCGCACCCTCAACAGCAGGTTTCGTTGCCCTTCGTGCATCAGCTCCCTTCTTTATAGCCTTGCGTCGCAATACAACCTCTATTTGGTTTAATGGGAGGTTGCGTCTCCCCATCCGAAAAGGTTTTACTTTGGAATAATATTTGTCGTTGAGGAATGTCAATTGTGGAAGATAGGCATGCAAAATGGAGTCATCGATTCGACCACTGACTCCATGTTGTCTCTTTGCATTTGTGTCAGCAATGACAGGCACATGCGTGCCCTCTAGGTCATCTACTTGTCTTCGACTTGGAGAGCCCCTTGGTTCTTCATCTCTCTTTTCTCTCCTTTCTCGCCTGTTCTGGCTCTTCTTAGAATAATTGCCCAGTTTATTGAGCTGGTCTCCAAGTTTCTCGGTCACAAAATTTTCGGATGGAGAGCAAAAGGGGGTGGCGGGTCGAATATGCGAAGATGCATCCCCTTCAATCACAGCGGTGGGCGCAACTCTTCTCCGTCTTGTTATACGGTGCTGCTTTTCTGATTCCGTCATCTTCTAAACAAAATACGGGCTCTGTGCCACGGAAACTTTATGTATTTTCATTGACGTCGTAAATAGTGTACCATTGGGTGGCTGCCATAATTCGATTTTCGGAGTTTTTAGTTTTTTGCTTTTTTTAGCGAAAAATAGCCCGAAGAGTTCCAGATTTAGCGAGTCTTTTTTGTTTTTTAGGTCCAGATTTTGTTGACCCAACAAAATCTGGACCTCCGGTCCAGAAGTCCAGATTTTGTTTTTCTGGATTTTTACTCGATCCACGTGAACCCGCCGCACCATGGACAACGATAGCCAGGCCCAGTCAGC
>JALLAZ010000206.1:0-19536 GCA_036939755.1 Stephanodiscus triporus
CACCTCCAGAGGTATATTAGCCTAAGGGTGGACCCATATGCCCATCCACAGCATACCAAGGTGCAGAAACACTTTGTATATACATGTATGAATGTGAGATGCAGTCTAAAAGGGGTTTGGAGGGCCAACCAACTGTTAAAACAGCATGAATACCCACCGAAAACCCATTTTAACTAGTGAAACAAGAAAAAAAACACTAATATACACGTTTCAGACATGAAAAAATATTTTTTTTCAAAATCTGTTTTGATGAATATTAATACGACACACCATATCTATAAGATTGCATTGAGGAAAAAATGGTTTTGAAGATATTTTTTCTTAGAGATTTCTCCAGTGCAGCCCCTAAGAATGTGGATGGCGCAGTGGCAATTTGGGCGGTCAACAGCGCCACCGGTTAGTGTTAGTGAGCACCCAATGTGGGACTCAGTACAGCTGGGAAGGTAACACTGAGCAGCCAGTGTCATTCCGCATGATGGTGGAAGCTTAAGTCCAAGCGGATTTTGAATGGGGGGTCCGAGTCTTGACGCTGTACAAGACTGCATTTTTGGCAAAAATTACCAGGTGGGGCACTAGCTTTAAGAGGAAGGTTTTGGCCGAAAATTGATTTTAGCCATCACAGAGATCCTGGTACAAAACCTACATACGGGAGGCCATTTTTCTGATGGGTGCCAGGATACGCCTGTCCTGTACCTACCGCTAGATAGTTACAGAACAGTCACTAGCCTGGTACGCAGATATGGGTGCCCCAGCCACTTCGGATGCTTGACTGCCTCAACCAGATACGTGTGTGAGGCAGGGTTCTTGGGTTCTAAATAGGAAACAATATTGGCTAACTATCAAAAATATATAATCTCAGCCAATTTATTCAGCTTACTATTGTAGTGTGTCGATTGATGTTGATTCCTGTGCTGATCTTTACTTCAGGGGACTTTTCACCTTGAGGGGGTGCAAAAGCAAAAGCCTTTTGAGGATGAAAATACTGCCTGCTGAATAAACTGGAAAAAGCCGCATGGAAACGTTTGCACTCAAAACACCCCCTCCCCTCAGCTAATAAAGAATTTGATTCGTTTTATGTTGAGAAGCCCAACACACATCTCCTTCTGAAATAAATATTCATAGGGGGTTGAGTTAGCCCGTTGTCAACTACTACTGCATGTGCATCATGAATGAGCTAATTCTAAATTATGCTATGAAACTATGTTGGTTCTTCATGGTGAGAACAAAGATATTATTATCATGCTTTGCTGGCAATAGGGACCAGATCCTGTATTTTGAGATTTAAAAGAGAACAGGAGTGTCACTCCCAAGGACCTGATCCATGAAGGTAAGTACTCGTTTCTTTGTTGGCAACTGGCAGTTGAATGCGGATGCCAGTGGTGTCATTTGATGTGGGTTTCATAATCATAATGCATCCTCTGGTGATACCCTGCTCGGTGCTCGGCTGCATATATTTTAATTGGGGAGGTTGGAGCAGAGAAATGTAAGATTGTGTGTGTTGACTTGTCCTCCGGCGGGAGAGGCCGTTTCCAATACTAAGTGCTTAATTAAAGTGAGAGAACTGCACGTGACAGCCAAACAGTGTATCGCCAGAAGTCTCGTTCAACCACCAGTTGTCAATGAAATGAGTACTTGTTACCTTCATCATGGATCAGGTCGTTGGGGACACTCTAGTTCCTTGTTGTTGTTATGTGTGAAGAATAACTTGAAACACAGGACCCTGTTTCCAGCAAGTACGGCATAATGAGTAGGTAGGTCAGAACAAGGACAACAACAAAGACTGAACTAAACACCTTTTATCTTCTCATTACAATAGCTAACTGTCTAAGCATGGCAATCTCCGTAAAAATTAAAAATCCAGTCAAATTCGAGTAGACAACCCTTTCAAACAAATATCATGTCTGTGATATCCTAACAAAATGTATTCCCCAACTTCCTCCCGCCCAAAACGTGCACGTGCAAATGATTAACCTCCTGCCCACCGTCCGGTCCATCGTTGATCACAATCCGCGCGCCATCCCCAAATCCGAGAGTTTTGTCACTCGCAATCTCACCGGCGGCGACCAGCAGCCGACCCAAGATATCGGTATGTTCAGCCGTCGCCCTTCTCAGTGCCGTCAATCCGTTCCTATCCTTCGGGATAACCAATATGTGCGCCGGGGCCATCGGGTTGATATCCCGGAACGCAAGGATGTGTTCGTCCTGCCTGACGATTTCGGCGGGTATTTCCCCGCTGATAATCCTGTCGAATATCGTCGCTGGCGCTGTGTCGCGAAGTCCGGCGAGCCATATGCCGTCCCATCGGTGATTGGTCTCCTCCCATGACTTCACCAACGTGTCCATGATCTCGCGGTACACCCTCGAGAAGACCTCGTCGTTCGTGCGCAGATCGTCGAACCACCTCGTCAGCTTGGGCGGCAGGGGCGGCCGTGGGCTCGTCGTGTCCTCGTCGAACTTGGGGAGCATGTAAGACGCGAAGACCGCCGATGGGAAGAGCGTCGCGTCCGCCAACGACACCTCCTCCCCGCACAGGTAGGCGACGGACGAGCCCGCCCCCCCGACGCCGTCCTCCCCCAGGAATCCCTCGATGACTTCCAGGTTCCTCCGATATGCCGCGATGGCGCCCTTCCTATCGGGAAAATCCCCTATCGGCAGCCGCGACGCCGGCTTGTACAGGCATCCCTGGATGGACTGTAGGTACACGTCGTGCCAGCGGCAGATCTGATTCGACCTGGGATGGTCCGGCAGGAACGAAGGACCTTCGGCGGAGTACTCCGACAGCAGGTACCGCGCGATGGTGTCGCTCTCGGCGAGGCTGGAGATCCCGTGTGGATTGTCGCTCTTCTGGATGGAGAGGCAGGGCATCAGACCGAGAGGGCTGAATTTCATGTATTCCTCTGAACGAAGTCCGCCGAGGGCCGCGGGGCTGACGATGTCCACCCGATCCCTCGAGATGCCCTTCTTGTAGAGGATGATCCGACATCGTGCGCCGTTGTTGCTCACGGGCACATCGAACAGGACGTGATCGGCGTTCGAGATGGAGTTGTTGTTGTTTTTGTCCGTGGCCATGGTTGATTGAGAAGTTACCGCCATCAATTGAGTCGTGGTGGTGGTAGTTATTCTCTTTGTCACGAGCAGAGGTCGGAATCCAAAGACTGTGGTGACGGCTCCGGTGGCGACTACAGTGAGGACAAGGTTGAGGACGACGCCGGCGGCTCTCATTGTCTCTGAAATAAAGTTTGAGTGTGGATGGAGAGTACGAACGTATCTTTTTTCCCGCCAATGTCTCACGCCGAGGTGGAGGACCACCCCCAGCATTGGGTACATAAGCTAAGTAGTGTGGCCCTCGCACCCACGATGAAAATGCCATCTCCTGCAACGTGCATGGCCGTGGCCCTGCGTCGACCCGCCCCCTCGGCGTTGATGATGGCGATGGCGTCGTCGCTGACGTCCTCCGCGGCATCCAGCAAATCAAATGGCGGCAACCGACAACAAATGATGGAAAGCGGCCTTTCGCGAATTCTTACGGACGAGCAGCGCTCACTATTCCATCAAGTTAATCAGCTCTCGGCGATGACTAGGTCTCTAGCAAGGCAGGTGGGCAATGTGGCAATAAAGGAGGATAGTTTGCTGGCCGACATAACGCGAATACAAACTCAAAAACTACCACGTCAACAGACATCAAAAGATCAAGAACAAAAAACAAACGAATCAACTGATGTTTCTGCCCCTCCATCTTTGTTCACTGTAGTTTTTGCTGGCGAGTTTAACTCGGGAAAGTCAACTCTGATAAATGCTCTTCTGGGAAACGAACTACTTGACACGGGCGTGTTGCCGACTACAGATGCAATAACAGTTGTAATGGCAAATGGTGACGATGCTGATCCCAATGACGATGAGGTAACGTCGCCGCTGATAGAAAGTGGTTCTTTTGCTTCAGATGACTCAGCTGTTCCGGTACATACGCAGCTCCTTCTCCTCTCTGCCTCTGATTTCCCCATCCTCTCTGACCTCTGCCTGATAGACACTCCTGGCACTAATGCCATTCTGTCCCTACAGCACACATCATCCACCCTCCGAATACTGCACGATGCCGACCTCATTGTGTTTGTGACAAGTGCTGATCGCCCTTTTTCAGAGAGTGAAAGGCAACTACTGCAAACGTCGATCAAACTGTATCGAAAAAGAGTAGTGCTTGTCATAAATAAGATGGATATACTGGAGAGGCAGATGGGAGAAGACCACGGGGAGTCGACAAAAAAGAGGGTGGAAGAATATGTAGTCGAGCATGCAAGCGATTTATTAGGAGCACGCCCGGTTGTAATTCCTCTATCTGCAAGGGACGCATTATCGATGAAGTTGTTGTACAACTCTCATAGAACTTCGAACGACGGTCCAGGCAGTGCTGAATACCAACCATCCCTATGGACGCGTTCCAATTTCGGAGCACTCGAACACTTGTAAGGCCAGTCGATTCATCTGCGTCCCTGTATTTGCAGGTGTTGCTTACCAGTTTATTTGTCTGTTTCTTTTTCACAGTCTATCAACAACTCTCACAGCATCATCAAAGGTGAAAACGAAACTCCTCAATCCTATTGGCGTAACGGAAGGAATCCTTTTTGACTGCCAAACTGAAATTAAACGACGCCAGGAGGAGTTGGACGTAGATGTAATGACGTTGCGTTTGTTGAGGAGTCAGACGGAAGCTTGGGAAAGGGAGCTCAAAATAGATGTGATCGATCAGTGTCTGTCAAACGTAAAAAAAGTTGTGGCACATAGGGCAGAAGCAGCAACGCGTGTAATTGGCGACCTTTCGTATTTTGACCAGTGGAAGTTGGGTGCGGGATTGGGTAGAAGCATCTTTGATCAAGCGTGGGAGAGATCCAGTCGACGTTGTCGAGGTGTCCCATTTGCACTGCAGACCAAGGATAGTAATACTCACAATATTCTGGAGAACGAATTGCTGTCCATTCTCAATGAATGTCTGGAAACACTTTTATTGAGGGCACAAACCCAAGGAAACGCTTCCTTAGAATACCTCGGAAAGCGACCAGCGATTGTAGGATCTGGCAGCATGGGAAGGCGAATGGTTGGCAATGTAAGGACCCCCTCATACCAACGATTGGTCTTCATCAAGTCTTCCATTACTGATGTCATCCAAAGCTCCACCTCCAAACTGCCGAGTGACGTACACAGTACGGATAAGGTGTACAAGTCATTACGTCGAACGGCTCTACTTTCGTCCGTGCTTTTGGGTAGCAGTGCGATGATTGCCACCCTTTCAGCTTTGGACTGTTTGGATACCGCAAATGGATTGGTTTCTAGTTTGACACTGGCTGCACTTGGCGGAATATCTTTGCCATTAGGCAATCGATATCTTGCTGTGTCATTTCAACGAGAGTGGATGGAACATACTGAACAATTGGAAACTGCGCTCGACAATTTATTCAAAGATGTGTTTCATGAGATAAAATCAGAGCTGTCGGAGAGCATAGCGCCGTATTCACGTTACGTTTCTTCGGAGGTGAATTGGCTGAAGGACTTGGGTGACAAATTGGACAGTGGGATATCAATCGCTCATAATCTTAGAAGTAAGATAAATAAAGCATGCGATTAAGTAAACCAATGTTTCACTAACTATTGAATCCCATCAAGCCCAGCCTGGCCTAATAAAGCAAGCAAGTCTTCATGTTCGGCCAGAAGATCCTTATACATTTGTCTTTCCTCCGCAATCGAGCTCTTAAGTTCACAAACATAATCGTACATTTCGATTACATACGCAGAGTTGCGGTCGATAGATTCCTTACCCTCGTCAAACAATTTGCGAGATTGCATGTTCTGGTCCATTCCTATGAGAACGAGCGCTTGAGAGTGCTTGTGGGTGCCGTTGGAGGCGGTGTGACTACTTGCCCGCAAATTGTCAATCTCTGCTGCAAGGGCAGCCTCGAAGCGGCTTTCCCTTTCATATGATCGCAAGTCCTCTTCAGCTTTATGCAACTTGTCCCTTAAATCATTGATGGTAGAATTATGTTCCTTGTCTATTGTATCCAACTTGACCTGAAGACGCTTGTTTTTATTCAAAAGTTTGCCATTTGTCTTGCGCATATCATCTAATGACTCTCTCAGGCGTTGTGTACGTTGATCACTGTCTGACAATTTTCCACTCTCGGTGCTTGAGGCAAAATCAGTCATTTGTGTCTTGACTTCTTCCAACTCGGCCAATGCCTCTGATAAAGAAGCTTCAACTGATTGGCGAGATTGCTTTTCAACAATGAGCTCTGCCTCAGATGATGACACTTGTGCCGCAACAGCTTCTCTGACCCGTCGTTCCAAGTTCGCACCCATTTCGCTAATCTTGGCCAAAAGTTGAGCTCTTTCTAGCTGCAGCTTGATTGTTTCGGATTCACTCTCTTCGCCACTAGGACCATTGTGTGCAGTAGAGTAAACTAGAGCAGCATTGGCCTTTTCACTTAGCTCTAGTTTGTGAGCAAAATTGTCTCTTTCTTCATTAGATTCCGCCAACTCTACTTTGATTCTCTGCATTTCTTCTTCATGTGACCGTTCAGTCCAAAGCAGCTCATTTTCAAGGACCTCAATACGGTACTCAAACGAAACACTCATGTTGATTTTTGAGGTTTCGATTTCTTCCAGTGCCTGCTCCATCAGTTCCAAATCATTTCTCAAAGCGGTTATCTCCTGCTCAAGAATGGACATTTGGAGACGAGCGTTTGCCGCCTTCGCCTCAGACTGCCTCTCATTCCAACGGCAGGATCCCAGCTCCTCCCTCAACAGCTCCAGTGTCGAGCGAAGCTGTTCCATTTCTTTGCGCTCGGCCTTGATATTTTCAGCAGACATTTTCTTCGCTGTCTTTCGCACATGCACATCCACGGCATCGTCATATTCAGTTGCTTGAGCAAGAAGCGCAAGGTCCGACTTCAGTCTCTCCACCTCCTCTTCTGCAGAACGCCTGGCATCTATTTCACTCAGTAGAGCCTCGTGATCAGCGGAAAAATGTGAACGAATTTCCTCCATTTGTTGGCGCAATGCTTGTGTTGCCATTTCCGTGGCCTTTCGAGTAAATTGATCGGTTGCAAATGATTGCAATTGTTCATTGGTGCGCCTCAGTTCCTCTTTCATCTCCAAAACAATAACTTGGGATTCTTCCTTCTCCTTAAGTGCTTCCTTGCTTTCCTGCAGCAACTTTGCGTTTTCATCTTGCAAGATAGAGCACATATTCTTCAGGCCATCGAGAGCGGATTCGTTCGCGTCTAACTTATTCTGTTGATCTGAACATGATCTCTTCAACTGCTCAAAACGTGCTTCTTTTTCTTCCCATTCATTGGAACGCTCATCAAATAATTCCTTTGACTCTTTAAGATGTTTCTGCATCTTCTCATTGTTTCCCCTATAAATTTCTAACTCAGTAGCGAGATTTATCACTTCCGTTTTTAACCGCGCTATAGTACTGTCTATCTCAGAAGCAGCGAGTTGCGCCTCCAAGTTCTCTATTCTCTCATTCAGAGTGGCACACCGTGCTTCCCATTGAGTGATAGCTTCGGCTGCCTCCTTTTCTTGATTTTCGGCCCGTTCTTTCCACATTTGCACAGATTTCTCACTCGATATATTCATTTCTTCGATGGTGTGTTCAAGCTCATCAATACTGGCTTCGAGTTGTTCTGAACGCTTTTGCCACTGTTTAACAACAAGTTCAGACTGTTGCTGTGTTTCCGCTAGCTCCTTTGCCAACACGGACAATTCCTCGTCAGAGTTTGCAAGGGAAGCGTCTTTGTCATTTATCTGCTGCTGCATACATTCGATTGCATCAGATTTTTCTTCAATTTGCTTGTTGAGGATGTCTATTTGAGACGCCATCAACGTAACAGTGCTTTCAAGAGCGAGAGTTTGATGTGAGATCGTCTTGATTTCATCCTTCGTTGCAGTGAGTGATTTCTCTGCTTCCGAGAACTTGGCATGGGACTCCAATACCTCCTTTTCTTTTTGCTGCAGCTGAATTCCAAGTGAGGCTACATCAGACTCTAAAGCCTGCACACTTTCTTCGCACTGTCGAATGACAACTCCTTCGCGTTCGCTTAGGGCTGAACACCTTGCTTTCCAATGAGTAATCGCCTCCGCTGCCTCTTTCTCTTGTTGCAAAAGCCGATGTTCAAGTGATGTCACGTCAGACTCCAATGACTGTACCCTCTCTTCCCATTGTCCGATAACATGGCCTCCAGACTCCTCAAGAGCTGAACACCTGCTTTCCCATTGTGCAATAGCCTCTGCGGCCTCATTTTCTTGTCGTTCAAGCTGATTTTCTAATGATGTTACAGCAGCCTCCAAAGACTGGGTCCGCTTTTGCCCCTCACTAATCGTTTCCTCGAGAGCTGAACACCTGCCTTCCCATTGTGATATAGCCTCTGCGGCTTCATTTTCTTGTTGTTCAAGCTGATTTTCTAACGATGTTACTTCAGCCTCCAAAGACTGGGCCCGTGTTTGCCACACTTGCACCGCCTCCTCACTAATTGTCTTAATTTCACCCAGTTCATTTTTCAAAGTAGAATTATCTTTGTCCTTTTCAGTTATCTTACGCTGTAACTCATTGAGATGATTCTGGAGAGAGTTGTTGTCTTGTTCCAACACTTGGTTCTTCGCCGACAAATTACAGCTTTCCACGCCTGTCAATTCAAGAGACTGACATACATTCTCGTACTTCTCAGTAATATGATTCAGTTGTGACTGTATTTCATTGCGTTCAGCTGTGACGGTTGTGACTTGCTCTTCGAGAGCCATCAAATTATGAATTTTAGCCTCTGATGCACATAAACTAGCCTCCAAATCGGAAATACGACGTTGCGCTTCTTCATTTTTTTCTGCATTTATGGAATCATGCAATGTCTGTTTCTCAGAAAGTGTTTTCGAAAGGTGTTCCTTTTCCAAGGAAAGCTTTTCTATCATAGAAGATAGGCTTGACTTTTCTTGACACAAACCCTCTGCGCGCTGTTTCTCAGCTTCAAAATCTTCGAGCAGTTTACCTATTTTGGCTTCATTTTCATCTGCATCTTCAATAAGCTGATCTTGCATCCGCTCTAATTGTTCATTTTTCTCGTCTAGTTCTTTTTGAAGAGATTTAAGTTGCTGGTTGTTATCCTGAGAACTTGACTCATTGCCACCGGGTGCATAAGACTCTAGGCGAGTCGCTAACTCATCCCTTTGGATGATAGCCTCTTTAAGCTTGGCTTCAACCTCGGCTAAGTAGCTTTGCGATGTTTCTGACCAAGACTGGAATTGATTCAGGCTAGCTTCAAGTGCGACCTTCTCCAGCTTGACTTGGTCCAATTCAGCCGTAAGTGCTTCCTTTTCTGATAAGACCTTCGCTTGATTGTCACCAATCCTCTTGAGCAAGTCCGCATTTTCTGTTTGCAGTGCACCCATCTCGAATGTAATCTTTTCCTGGTTTTTCTGTGACTCGTTCAGTTCGGAAGTGACATCCTTCAAACTGTTTTCCAATTCAGTAATCTTGATCTCTAAACCATTTGAACCATTAACACTTGCTTGTCGAAGATTTGCAATTTCTTCTAACTGTTCGTCTTTTTCTTGGACCTCCTTAGTCAGTTTGTCAACATGAGTGACCGCCGATGCCATCCAATCTTGAGCTTCGCTGTAAGCTTGTGTAATACTTTCCAATTCTCTTTCTTGACGGGCAATCACTTGTTGTAATTCTTCGAGCTCTGGATCCGGTCTTTTGTCGTTGTGTTTTACAGAAAGATTGAATTCCTCGATCTGATCTTCGAGCTGTTGCACCAGTGCTTGCCGTTTAGCAATCTCGTCATCCTTGGCTTTCAACTTGGTCTCAGACTCCTCGCGAACACTTTGCACTTCCATGCGATGTTGGATGGAAAGCGAGTCAGTATCACTCGATCCAGTCGAGGCCAAGTTAGCGAGGGCCTCCTCTAACGATCGCGCCAACGATTCATTTTCACCGCTCAATTCTTCCATTTTAGATACTGCCATGGACATCCACTCGTTCGCGGCCCGTCCTTCCTCGCGAAGACGAGCGTTTTCATCTCGAAGAAATTGAGCTTCGCTGTCATTGTTCCGTCCAAATATTTCGGCGGCTATCTCGCCAGAGGCATGGTACCTGGCACCCCCATCCTCGGCGGCAGCCTCGCCACCTGCTGTCATTTCCGTTGGGGCAATGGTGGAGTTGTTGCCGCTGTTAGTCCGATGATACTGTAGCTCCAAAGAATTGTATGCGGAACTTAATCCTGCCATTTCCTCTCTCAGAGTCTCATTATCGCGCCTAATTTCTTCAACAAATGTCTGGGACTCCAGGAGTTCTTCGCGGGCCACCACAATTTCACGGTCCTTGGCTGCAATTACCTCTTCCTGTAATCTAGTTTGGTGCTCGGCCTCCTTCTTCAGGTCTCCCTTGATCTTTTCCAACTCAGCCATCTTTTCAGTATACTCTGTCATCATATCTATAGTCTCCGAGGATGTACCCAGCTCAGTCATTCGTTTCAATTCTTTGATCTGGGTTGATTGAGACTTGATAGTCAGAAATGCATCCTCCAACTTAATCTGTAGATTCTCAATTTCCTGCGCTTGATTGGACATCATTTTTCGCAACGAACGGGCGGAGGATGAAGATCTGCCATTAACGCACACGTCATTGTTCGGACCCTCGGCATCGGATTCGTCTGAGTCGTCTCCTCGATTTCCTGCCAATGCCATGACGACACGTCGGCGTACTAGAGTGACGTTATGACTATACCAGCTCGCGAACGCGCGTTGTTCCATATTGGACCGTTCCTCTCCTTTGCAATAGGGCAGAGGAAGCGGACGCTTTTTCCACTCGTCAATCATGTTCAGGTACTTTCCCACGCCCATAGATTGTACCATATTCATTATGGTCTCTTTTGTCCAAGCAATATTTTCCATGCCGGGCACCTCTTTGACAGATAATGATCCACTAGCACCATCGATAGGATCCAACATATACTCCAAACACAGTCCCAACAGAAGTCCGCATAGGGCAGATACTGCCTCCGAAATGCTATCTCCGGCCTTCTTCGATCGGACCAAAACTCCCACGGATACACTGGAGGGTGACGAAAGCACTTCCATGACAGCACGGGGCATCCCAATGACCCATTCAGAAAGCAGCTTAAGCAGAACAATGGTTACATACGCTGATGAGGCGTGCAGTCTTATGTTGGACGTGGCATCCGGATCATAGCTCGAAATGTGGTGCAAAATGAAATCAATCAAGTTCGCACTCGACGGTTCCGACTGGAGTTGTCCGTCCAGTGGAAGAGGGGGCGATAGCCGCAATAACATTTCCCGAGTGGCGTCTCCTTCCCCTTTCGTTAAAAAAACGCCCAGGGCACCAGCTGACCCTGACGCACCAATAGTCGCACGATAAACATCAATCATATCTAATGAGGCTCCTTCAAGCCGTTGTTGCTGGGTCTGGAGAAATCGTAAATTATCCGCCAAGGTTGTAACAAGCCGTGTCACCACAGGAGGTTCTAACGGTGCACCCATCTCATCTGTCTCATCAGGAGGCGGGGGCGCCAGTGCGTGCAAAACCATGCGACTGGCGGTCTCGGAGGGTAGGCATGATTGGAACGTAGAGATGGAGTAGGTTGACAGGAGGGAGGCTGTGACCTCGGGACGTTCGTTGTCATCATAAAAATCGTCACCGTCGTCATCGGCATGGAATTTGGGAGCGTATGCGCCAGTGCAGCATAGGTACATGAGCCTGTCAATGGCAGTAACCCAGCCATGCAGATAAATCGGCATGGTTTCGAACAGTAGCTTTGTTTGGATTTTGAACTCTTCTTCAGTTTCCTTCCTTCGCAACGCTATGGCGTTGGCAGAAGCGGCATCATCTTCGTCAGAATGCGAATTTTTATCAGCCTTGGCCGTCTCCTCCAAGGAAATGACCGTGTCCCCCAACGATCCCAAGACGCCCATGGTCAACAGAGCTTTCTGTTGCAGGGCGGGCGGGGGAACTCCCGAGACGTAATCCACGCCCGGCGGGGGAAGGGTGTACAACGCACAGTCGACGATGTACCGTGCCAAATCGTGCGACATGATGCTCTTGGCACGTCCGCGTCGTTTAGAGCGATTGGTCGCCGTCGAAGGGGTATTTTCGTCACCATCACGAAGCAAGACGAGGATGAGATTGAAGACTGAGTCGACAATTCTTGCTTCATTGGGTGTTAGGTATGGCGTTGGCTGACTTTCGGGCTCTGCGGTTATAGCCATGTTTTGATGCTGTGATTTCTTCGTTTGCTGCATGGCATCTAATTTGTCTTGAGACGAAGTAGTCGAAGATGCTCCACGTAAAATATCATCCAAATCGTCGTCCTTCGACTTCTTGCCCCGCTTGCCTCCACTGCGAGCGATGCTATCCATCGACCGCGCCCCCTCGCTTCCTTCGGCTGCGACGATGTCCTCCTCCCTGGTGCCACGGTCCTTCTCCTTCCTCCTCCTCTCCTTCAGCTCCTTTTCCCACCACGCGTTCCTCTCCTTATCGCGATATCGCTCCGCTCCGCGCAAATCCACGAGCCGCGCCAATCTATCCAGATTTCCCCGTCCGTCGCCGCCCCCAATGAATAGTTCCCGCGCCACCTCATCGCCGTGTGCAAGCGCCAGACACAGCTCAAGACAGTCCATGGAGACCGTCGAACCGCTCGACAGTCCACTCCCCCCGGACGAAGGAGAAGAAGACGACGACGACGACGACTCCAGCGCGATTTTGAGCGAGCGGTCGTACCCTTCGGAGAAGGTGATGAGGCGCGCCAGCATGGAGGACGACGACGCCAACGAGGTCAGGAATAGTACGGATTCGTTGCGCACCTCCTCGGGGATCGAGTTCGCGTCTTCTGCTCCCCCCCCCGCGCCTCCTCCTCCACCTCCTCCCATGGAAGATCCGTATCCCAACAGATCGACGAGCCTGTTGATGCCGTCGGGCGCCATCATCAGCTGCTCTCGGAGCGTTCCCGGACTCGCCGAAAGCAGCGATTGCAGGATTTGCAGGGACAGCACGCGCGCGTACACCGACGTCGGGGCGTGAGCTGTGGGGGATTGGTCGTCTGCGGACGAGGACGAGGACGAGGCGCAGAGACAGTCCAGCAGGGACGGCGCGAGGGCGTGTACGACGGCATCGACGGCGCCGTCCGGATCGACGGCGTCGTGAAAGTGCAACAGTGTCTTGGAAATGTGCTCCGCGCGCCGTTTTTGTCGCTGCCGTCTGCGCAGCTCCTCCGTGGTCGTTCCCCCGCCGCCGCCGGCGGCGGAGGTCGCCGCGGCATGCGCGGGTCCGGGGGGGGAGGGCAGGACCGCGGACAACAATTCGCACGCCGCCACGTCCCCCCCCTCGACCTCCATCCCGCCGACGTAAGAAGACGGGGAGTTTTTGGCACCGCCCCCCCTCGGGGGGGGCATCGCGGAGGACGACACGAGGCCGCACAGCGCGCGAAGTGCCGATCCATTCCGGAGCAGCGCGTCGACCGCCGTCGTCTGACGCTCCTCCTCCTCCTCCTCCGCCCGCATTCGTTCCTCGGCAAGCTGATCGGCTCGCTGCGACGGACGCTTCGCCTTCGGATCGCCGCCGCCGCCGTGCCGACCCGACGAGGTCGCCGGCGGACGACGGCGGCGGCATTGGACCTGGAGCTGCTCGAGCGAATCGAGGCAGTCGGTGGCCGTTGACGCCGAGAGGAAACGATCCAGGAGCAGTTCGACGTCTACGCCGCTGGCGGAGGAGGGGGATGACATCGTTGGGCGAGGGGGGGGGGGCGAATTGCGGCTCCGTCCTTTGTTAGCGATTCTTGCTCGCCTCTTGGTGGGGGATTTTTTGGCACGGGGCAAAACAGGTCCCTCCTTGTTGGGGGCGGGCTCAACGACCCTTCTAAGTAGATAGATACCTAAGTACCATACGATACGACCTAACCGAGCCACAGGTTCGGTTGACGTGACGCACCATACCCAGCGTTGGGTGTGGTTCACACATCTTTGACGGCAAGGGGCAAGGGATGCACGCCGCCGCCGCTGCATCTCTCTTCGTATTCCTCTTCTCCTGCGAAAGGCCTTGGACCTTTTGCTGCGCGTTAGGTGTATCTGGTGCCTACGTCCGTGGCTCGCGCGGAAAAAATACCATGTCAACAGGACGAGACCAACACGGAGACATCCCGGCATCTGATCAATTCAGAATTGGTTACCTGTCAGACATCGAGGGCCATTGGGATTATTTCTTGTGAGGAATCCGTCGTCGCCTATCGTAGTAGTTTCTTTATCCCAGCTGCCAGATGAAAAAACCCTCTCAAACTACCTGCTGTTTCGCCGATCACTGTCTGTGTAATGTTTCTCAGGGAGTGCGTTCAACGCTCCAACGTCCTTGATTGGGAAGATGCAAATGACTGCGTATTGCTATCGACAGTGCAAGAGGGAGGCAAAGGCGTAAAATTCAAAAGACTCATACTTCGCCCCAACACTCACTTTGTTTATGGTGGAGATACCGTTGACAAGGGACCAGGAGACATTCGTCTTGTGCGCGCATTGGTGAGCCTGAAGAAACGCTATCCCGATCGTGTCCATTTGTTGGTGGGTAATAGAGATCTCAACAAATTACGATTACCGAGTGAGCTTTCCGAATCAGACATGAATAGGGACCTCGAAGATATTCCCAAACCCTTTTGGGACCGAGGTGCGAAGAGTTTGAAAGAATACTTGGTGGAAGCAATGCTCGAAAAAGACGGACCTGCGGGTGCTAACAATTTGGACGAGGTCAATAACAAAACTGAACGTTTAAGATACATCTTGAGGCATACTTTGGGCTGTCCGGATACATTCGAATTTCGAAGGGAAGAAATACAAATACTTACTCAAATATTTGGTCAATACCCGCCTAGGTTGGAAACGCACGATTTCACACCTGTTGGCAACTTGGATAATGAACCAAGTTATATTCATGTTGCTGATGAGGACGTTGTGGATAGCTTTTTATACGAGATCTCCAAAGAAGGCTCTTTGTATCAATATTTGAAACTATCTCAAGTGAGTTCGTCTGAATTGGTCCATAACGATGTCCAATTTGTTGTGTGTATCTTGTCTAATTACACTCAATTGGCAACAATAATATTCTCATCAGATCGCAGCAATTATAGGAAGTGAGTAATGATGTTGATTGCATTGTGCTTCTGTGGTCAACATCCTCACATAGTTTTTGTCCCCCTTAATACCTCATTAAACGCACAGATACTATTTTTGTCCATGGAGCGATAGATTCGCTAACAATGAAATTCGTTCCTTCTTTGGATACAAAATTTGATGTTCCATTGTCATCACCTCCGTTCTCGGCACCACATGCACCTACTGATGGGAGGATTGTTGAAAGCGTTCACGAATGGGTCCAGTCACTTAATGATTACCTGCAACTTGGCCTCGCAGATTTTGACAAGAGACCTGGGTGGAATGATGACAGGACGTCGAGGGGCGGTGAATGTTTATTGGCGATACAGAATAGACCGGCAATGTGGGGAAGATCTGTTGTATGCAACTCATATGCGGACGGTGGCGTGATTGCAACAACTGACGCCGAAGAAGAGAGGAGGCAGGCTATACAAACTGCCCAAGAACAACTGGACCCACTGGCATTTGAAGGTATAGCGAGCGATGTTATGGATCCATCACCTGCCAAGTGGCTTATGGATAATGGCATACAACGAATCGTGGTTGGGCATAAACCTACAGGTGATTGTCCAGCAGTTTTATCCTCAAAATACGTTGGGGTTGAAATCGTTGCTGTGGATACCTCATATGCGCACCGGAAGGATTTGAACTGTGATGGGACCCCTGTCTTGAAACAATTTGGTGACAACCGCGGTAATGCCCTCTCAATCGTTGAAATAGTTGGAGTATGTTCCTCTCGTACTCGGCTAGAAACTTCGGGCGTCTTGGCATGTGGAACTGAATATCACAATGCATTTCCATTTTTGAGTAGTGACGATATCACTGAATTCAATGACATTGGAGATCCATATCTTGGCACAAGGCTCCCTGACGGCTGGTGGGTCAAAGCGGCATTACCGCCAAACTATCACCTCTGCCGGGGCTCTGGGAGATTTGTGGAGTACAAAATTCTACCCATGCACGATGTCATCAAAATTTTGTCTACCTTAACATCTAAGTAGAAATGAATATCCTTACCTCCAGCTCGGTTCATATAAGGTAGACGAATTATACTCGGTTTGGACGATGGCCACCTGATCGACGATGTCGACATGATTCGTAAATTTGGGGGAGCTTATGCCTCTTCTTAGCGATGACCTAAGTAACTGTTTGCTTGCATGTCACTTTGGCAAAAGGGGCGTGACCGGCAAGAAAAGGGAGCGAATAGAAAAACGAAAGGAGAGAAGTGGCATTGTTGTATGAAGATTTTTTTTACATTAGATCGATGTCCTTTTTTATACCCCTTCTCTCCTCAGCTTCAATACAACAAATTTTCCACCTAATTTTCCATGCTGTCTCGAACGAGTGGACTGGGATGAACTTCATGATCCGTGCCATCGTTATTAACCTCCTGAACAATTGAGCTTGGAAGATCCCCATGATCCGCCCTTTTGCCATCACTGTCTGCTGGACTGGGATGAACTTCATGATCCGTGCCATCGTTATTAACCTCCTAAACAATTGAGCTTGGAAGATCCCCATGATCCGCCCTTTTGCCATCACTGTCTGCAACGTTCGCAGAGGAGGTATTGTACATGCTTCCACATCTCTTGTCGCAACCTTGTCTGCCATCATATTGCATGCTTGAACACTTGTTCGAATTCACGTCCTGGATTTGCAACACGTTCTTCATGCAAACGAACCAACTAAAGTCGGGATTACTTTTTTTGTAATTCAAGTAGCTTGGTCGGAAGTACACAAGTGCATTGAAGAACCCTAACAATGGAAGAAAAATCACAAACAAGTAATCGAAGACATCAGAGATGTCCAAGTTGCCTGAGGCTCTGTAGCCGAGAGCTACGAAAGAAGAAAAATATGACAAGAAATACACCCTGATGTACTGAATGCCCCGCCATGCGGTCTTGGTGGTGTTGACCCTTCTCTGCTCTAGTCCACTTGACAAAAAAAAACTGTCTGTTCTTTTCTCTTGTTTGTAGATTTCATAGACTAGCATGCATACAAACGTTATCATAATCACAGCACAGAACACTGTATATCCATGACTATAGTTTGAGTAGGTGAATCCGCCTTTGCCCCTTTCATCAAAATACACTTCATTGGATATAGTGCAACCATATGGATAGTCGCAAATTGCGCATGTAAACCTTCCAGGATAGTTATACATTCCCATAAAGAGTGGAGGGGTGGCGAGTCCAAGGGCGATTATGATCGGTGGCAGAATGAAGATCATTCTTAGTCTTGGATTGTTCAATCGGTTCTCTTTCCATCCATAATGGACGATGAGCCAATCTTTTCATTGCGCACGCGAGGCCGTTGATGTATCAGGTTAGATTTAATGACATTAGAGAGAGATGATGTTGGGGAGGGCAACTCACACAGAATCATCAGCGTGGCATAGTAAGAACTCCATGCTCTTAAGGTCAGGATATAAATGAATGCCTGCGCTGTGCAAGTTTGTGTGTTTCCAGCGGCCAGATAAGCCGAGTAGGTGATTACTTCATCATTTTCACCTTCTTGGCAACGATCGGAGTCATCCTAAATGTTTTTTGAATTGTACGGAAATAATGAATGAACGCATGAACAATACAAGTACAACATTACTCATATTCAGTTCTCTCACCATGTTGACAGGATTGCCGCAATGAATGAAAAGAACCAATCTGCTACGGTGATACAGAAGACGAGCACCGTGGTCAATTTGACCGATTTCTTTGATTTCCACTTGAGGATGACATCTCTAATGATTAGTGACCCTGCGATTAACGATAATGTGCCTCCGACCTTGGGTAAGATAGCCATGGACTTGGCCAAAGGCGTATATCCACTGCGCATTCTTTGGCAGTCGTCAGGCATTCTTTGCGCTTCGATTGCCCCCCTCGATGATTGGTTTCTGGGAAAGTGCGGACAATCCCATCTTCGTCGTGGTGGCGGACCTGGTCGTTTCTCCCAAGCATGAGAAAAACAGACGTGTTGAAGTTGATCGGTCTATTCTCTCTAAAGTTGCAATATTTTTACTTTTCGTTGTGTGAAAGATTATTGTCCTTATGCCTTTTTTTAACCCTTTCCTGCCTGGGAGGAGCGGAAATTACCTGCTTCCCCGACTGACAGAAAAAAGAAGAGCATTACACTGGAATAGGAATAACAAAAGTTCTACCTAATTTTTAAATACTTAAAAACGTCACGTACGAGTTTACTTGGTCTTTTGGGTCGCCTACCGTAGAACACGCTGTCTTATTCTTACGCTGCCATAGGTTTTTGTGAGAAAATCGGACGCTACGTATGAATTGTCTGCTCGTTTTGACCCGAATCCTACGCAAGTAAGTGGTTTGAATGCCATATTCGTTTTCCTCTTTACAAGATGATTCCAACCATGTGTGATAGACCAGGGTTCCGCTCAACACCTCTGGGGCTGCACGCTACTACACATAACAACCAACCCGACCATGACTGCCGCTGGCAGAAATGGGCCCCTAGAGTCCCACTCAAGAGCTAATCTTGCGCGCCGACGTGTCAGATTGATTGGGGACAACCCCCCGAGCAAGAAAATATGTTTTTTGTGGGGAGTGAAGGGTGTATGCCCCTCAAAACGCTCCTGTGTTTTGACGATGATGCACCGCCACTGCATCAGAGCATTTTGAGGGCCGTACACCCTATAACCCCCCACAAAAAGCATATCCGCTTGCTGGGGGGGTTGTCCCTGATCAATCCGACACATCGGCGCGGGACATAGGTCATCCTGAGAGGCTCTAGGGGACCATTTCCACCGGCGGCAGCCATGGTTGTGATGGTCGTGTTACCGTAGGGGGGTCACGTCACCCATATTTTTTTATTCCTGCATAGACTAAACATACACAAAACTATTTTGATATTTTAGATACAAGCACCAGAAAATCATGTCGTTGCGCGGCAAAGTGCTGCATGTTCTATGGTAAGCAGTTTTTTTAATTTTGTCCGCCAAGCGCAAAGTGATACAAATTCGTATTGATAATACGAATTTGTATCATTAAATGATATGATTTCATATAATGTGTGAATTTGTATGATACAAATTTGTACCATAACATAATACAAATTTGTATCATTTAATGATACAAATTCGTACGAGTTTAATCTGGGTTTTGAAATGTCACTCTGATTTTTTCAACGTATGTAGACTTGTATTGGATTTCTACGCAAAAAGAAACAGAACTGAACATCCAACCACCATGGCCGCCGCCGGCTTAGGCTTCTACCATCGCCCATATGTGGGCGGCGCCCAAGCCAGGCACATATGCGGCATCCCCACACTATCGGAGATAGCCGGCTGTGCCGCTTGCGCTTCTATGGAATAGTAGCTGCAGA
>JALLAZ010000207.1:0-19528 GCA_036939755.1 Stephanodiscus triporus
TTGATGAGGTGAAGTAGAGGTAGAGTATCTAAGGTAGGTAGGGTAGGGGTATCTACTAGAGGGGTGTTGGCAAAAAATGTTGAGATAGTAGATATCTCACCTGTTTCGTGGCACCTAGTTTAGGAAGCTGAGTACGCTAAGTATTGTATCGTACTCAGCATATTTTGAACCGTATTTTTGAACACCAAAACGTATGTGGTGTAATATTCACCGCATCTCTTGCCGCAGGTCAAAGAACCGCAGCCCCTGCTGCTGCTTTGCGCCCTCCGAAGGCAATATCAGATTTAGTCCCGGCCAAAAATCACTGGAACGCATCAATATAGACACCCATTGCCACAGGGGAAATGAGCCGCGGTGATCTAATTCGGCGAAAGGGTCTTGTCCTCCCCCTGTCGGCGGTCGTCCTAACGGTGATGTTGTCACAGACATACCCGGCCGCTGATGCGTTCGTCCCACGGCATCCCTCGGTCCGCCCACGCGCGACGTATTCGTCAACGTCCATATCCACGTCCCTATCGGCCATTAACAAGAGGAACAAATTCAACAAACAAAAAGATCTGGCCGCGAAGATGGCCGAGGCCAAGCGGCAAAGGGAACTCGCGGGGGACGGCGACGACGATGGTCCAGCCGCGTCTTCTCAACGAATTATAGAACAAATTTCAGTTGAAGACATCAAGTTGAGAAATGATCAGCGGAGGTTCGCGGACCTTTTGGAAAACTCATTGACTAGCGGAGGGGGGGATTTCGACAAGGGATTTTACCTTACGGTGGAGCAGGAGAACGAGAATGCAGATGCCGTGTGTGAGTGCTGATTTTCTGCGTTTAGAAGATGCTGATGCGGTATTCTTTTTCTTATGCATTGGCTTCACATCTCTTTCACTCAAAAACCCAACATTATTGCGTCATGTCGATGCGCATTATTCAGTTAGAGGGGTAGTCCGTCTCTATGAAGGCGATCCCGCGCCTACCAATCCCTTCGCTGAACTTCTTAGTATCGAAAATGGAGAGCCAATTGGCAAGGGTGGGATGAAACGCCTCATTCCCTGGGAGGGATCCCGATCCACCACCTCGGAGGACTATCTGGTCGTTATATCCGACCCTAGACCAAAGAGCGTTGAGTTGCGAACTGCCATGAGAAGGATTACGGACTCATTGAATGGCGACGTCCTGAAAAAGTGTTTGGTTATAAATACCGACACCCCCGGTGAGAATAGGCGGTTTCTCAAGAAGAACTTCGGGGAGGATGTTGCTCTGCGGATTTTGTGCGACGAGAACATGGAGTGGATGAGGGAGTATACCGCCTTGGGTGAAAAGGTGCGTGTGTTTTTGTGTATTATGTAGGTACTTGAGTGAATATGATTACCCACAGACGTCTCATCCCATTTCTTAATATGCATTTGTTAACGTCGAATCTGTGTTCGTTCCCGATCGTCATTACGGCAGAGGTTTTCGATGACCATGTTCGTTCTTAGAGACGGTAGGGTTGAAAAAATTGCAAGAGACGTAGACGCCGAGCTCCTGCCCATGGTAGTAAAGAATTCCATACGCACTAATCTCTAGGTTGTGTTGTGCTCTTTCATAGAGAGAAGAATCGTAAGCATTCCAATAAAATCAAAAAATGAAGAAAACATCATGAATCTGTCTTAAGAGCTGCCACACTTTTGTGTCATATAATCTCCATGCATTGCTATTGTAAGGAAGTGGCATTCAGTTACGCCGTAGCACTTCTTTCAACAGTGAACACAAAGCCAATAAAGCCAATATGTCTCTATATCGTTCTTCCTGTTCTTCAAAGAGCTTGGCAACGTATTCACTCTCTTCAGGTTGATGCTGTAACCATACATTGCCTCTTAATCATGCTAAGATGGAAGACTGCCTTTATTCGTCTGCTCAAGAATCCGAAAAGAAAGATCATGCAAGACGCAAAAGTTATGCCACGAAACTAGATTCGCGATGGGAGTACTTTGAACAATATTATTTCTAACCCGTGACCGAAACATTTCGAGACTAGAGGGTCAGAGTTACAACTCCCAAGTTTATCTTAATTAGCCCAACCTCTCAAATGAATATCAATGATCCTTCCTGCCTGTGTTCGATCGAATATATATATTCATTCCATTCCACTTCCGTCCCCCTCCCCAAACCGATCCCTCCGCCTTGCCATCCTCTTGCGTACGTTACGCCCCTCCCCCCGCACGTATCTTCCTAGCTGGCTATCTCCGCATACACACTCTGGAGCAAGTCCAAGAATTTGCGATTCTCCTCCGGCTTACCGATCGTGACGCGGATGCATTCGTCGCAGTGCATCTCTCGTCCGCGGAAGCGCGATACTACTCCCCTGTCCGCCATCTTGAGATATACACGACGACGACGAGAGAGAGAGAGAGAGAGAGAGAGAGAGAAAGGCGATCATATCGCGCGTGAGATCGTGTGCGCAATTCGAATGGTCAAGGCGGGGGACGCCGAACATGGCCAGCAAACAGTCAAACGAAACGATAAAGGCGACATATTCCCCCCGAACGCCGGTGGGGCGGGGGCGGGCGGAACAAAAAAAAAAAACGAACAAATAAAATCCCGCTATCTACTACTCACGATCTTGTACAATTCGTTGGCCTTCTGCCTCACCCGAAAAAGCAAGAAGTTGGCATCGCTGTGGTACACCCGCAGGACGAAGTCGAACGACTCGAGCTCCCTGGCAACGACTTCCCTCTGTTCCAATATTTCCGACACGTGACCCTCCAAGGTCGGGGTGTTCCTGAGCGCGTTGATCGCCGCGTCGCTCGTCAGCTTGCTTACGTTGTACGGCGCCTTGACGTTGTTCATCAGCCGTATCACGTCCGGCGGGCCGATGGCGAAGCCGCATCGTATGCCGGCGAGGCCGAACGCCTTCGACAGTGTCTGCAGCACGACGACGTTGTCGTGCTCGGCCACGAGGGACGTCGCCGACGGCGTGCCGCTGAAGTCGACGTACGCCTCGTCGACCACGACCAGTCCGCGGTACAGCGGGGACGACGCCAGGCGGCGTATTTCCGATAGCGGCACGGATTTGCTCGTGGGATTGCCCGGCGAGCATACGAATATGAGCTTCGTGGACGGCGTCACGGCACGTAGCATCTTTTTTTTTTTTCCCCGTCGGGGCATCATCATTATTTTCGTCGGACGGCGGGGGGGGGGGATGTAATAACATAACGATGTTCGGTTGTGGCATGAGTGAAAACCGAACGAGTCCCATCGGGGGAGAGAGAGAGGAGAGGGAGAGACGCGGGGTGCGAGGGGGAGAAAAAAAAAAAAAAACAAGAATAAATAACACGCAGAGAGAGACGAAGAGGGAGAGAGAGAAAAAAAAGAACCAGGGACGCACGACGGGAAACGAAACGAAACGAACGAACGACTTTTTTTCACCTCCGTGACCCTCAAATCGAAATCCTCCGTCAGCGGCACCGCCTGTATCGACACGTCGTTGACGTTCGCGCAGACCTTGTACATCCCGTAGGTCGGCGGGGTGATCATGATCGCGTCTCCCCCCTCGCCTCCGCCGGGCCTGCAGAAGATTCGTATCAGCAGGTCGATCGCCTCGTCGCTCCCGACGCCGCAGAATACGTTCTCCGGCGTTATCATCCCCCCGCCCGTCGCGGTCGTCGTCGTCGTGCCGCCTCCTCCTCCTCCTCCTCCGTCGTCTTTCCCTCCCGTCGTCGTCGTCGTCGTCGAGGCGGCGGCGGCCATCGTTTTGGAATTCCGATAATCGCACAGCAACTGCTTCACCTCGCGCTGGTACGGACACGGATAGCGCTCCAATTCCATGGAGTTGTCGTACGGGTTCAGGGAATTCGTCGGCAACGACGTCGGGCCGTACGCGTTCTCGTTCGCGTCGAGGAGAACTCCGGTGTCGTAATCGTCTCGCGCGCAGCGGTAGGGCTCGAGGCACAGCACGTTCGGGCGGGCGAGGAGGGACGCGCGGCCGCCGGCGGTCGTGGCGGTCGATGTCGTTTTCGGGGACGACGGGGCGGAGGGGGTGGATTCCTTCTTCTCCTCGCTGCTCATGATATATTGCTGATTTGATTATATGATTTTGATCTTTGGGGGACGGCGGCTTCCTCTTTGTCTTCTCCTACTCTATTATTATATCGGCGACGCGAAACTCGGGAGGCTGAAGAGATGGCGTAAAGTATCTATCTCTGGAAAGAAACTGTGGGGTGGATGATAGGGTAGAGGATAATAGTAATATGGGTAAGTCGGAAGTTGTGTGTTTCATGTTGTCGATGACGGGATGTTGTTGTCCAAACACGCACCAAGCTAGCAGCGCGCGCAACGAGAAGAAAAGCTGTGGATCAGAGTGGACGACGCGCGGCCGGCTGCTCCTCCACGTGTAATCTCCTGGCTTGGGGTAGTTATTTAGTGGTAAGAGGGGTTATTTCTCACTTGGGACTCTTTGGAACCCAGTCAAGAACGGCTTTTCTCGTTCTGTGCTCGCTGATGAACACGAACGCGGAGTCGAACAAACTGAAATGCAAAATGCACTTCGTGCCGACGAAGATAAATCCTCTCTTCGCATAAAATCTTCTTATGCTGTGATTTGAATGAAGGAAGAACATCGCCACATGACATACATCGAAAGAACTTACCCAAATTAGATGCCCCGATAGTATTACCAGTGTAGTGACATCCACAGATACGTCATCGGGGGACCATGTCTTTGCGACGCCTAGCTTATGCGAAGCTCTTCCCACTACTGGCATCATTCATCCTCGGCGACAAACATGACAACAGCGCACAAATCGGCACGATACGTGGTGGTGGTGACGGCGGCGGCGGCGGCGGTGGTGGCGAGAACAACGACAGACGTACCCAAGTAACATGGCAGACGTTCGACGACGTTGTCGAGACTTACTTACCGACCCGGTCGCCTGCGGCGGCGGTTATCACCACCGCCGAACCCAGCGGCAGTCCCGAACTCCCTCCCTCGAATTCGACATCGTTCCCAACATCTTCCCAGACATTCTCTTCATCATCGATAACAACAACTTTCCATGGAGGAGTCGGAGTATCCCCAACTAACAACATCACACTCGCGACGTCGTCGACGGCCGAGTTTCACGTTCACTCCTTCGACGGGATAATACTACAATCCCAACAACGAAATGAAACCGGCACCGACCGAATCGAACCGCCAACCACGCCTCTCCTGCGTTTGGAATCGGCCTCCTTCTCCGAGTGGAAGGGTTGTCCGTATTTCGCGGGATACGCGGACGACGCGGTGGCGACGGGAGGAGGAGGAGGAGGAGGAGGAGGAGCGGACCCGCCGCCACCCCCACCGAACAACACCCTGCCCAATCCCCGCGACGTCAGCAATGCCCTACACGCCGACGGGTCGACGACGACGACGACGATCAACTCGCACGGCGCGTCGGATTGGCTGTGGGCGTTCGGACAATTCCTCATACACGACATCAGCGACGTGAGCGTCGCGCCCGAACGTTCGTGCGACGTGCCGATCTCGCCGAACGACCCCTACCTTCACAACGTCACGTTCATACCCATGTCGAGATCGAGGTCGCGTTCGGATCCAATGAATGATAACGTCCCGCAGCAGCTGAGCGACATGACGTCCGTGATCGACGCGGAGAACGTATACGGGACCACGTCGTCCCGATTGAGTTACATCCGTTCCGACGATTCCTCGACCACCGGCAGACTCCGCACGAGCGGGGGCAATTTGCTCCCCAAGAACTCGTGGAACCTGACCAACGGGGGGGGCGACGATCGTGCCGACCTCTTCGTGGCGGGGGATCATCGCGCCAACCAGAACCTCGCGTTGCTGGCGACGCACACTCTGTGGGTCAGGGAGCATAACCATTGGGCGGATACCGTACGTTCGTACATGCCCGAGTTGAGCGGGGACGACATCTTCGAGGTCGCGAGGGTTATGGTCAGGGCGATATTGCAAAAGATCGCGTACGACGAATTCTTGCCCTCGCTGCTCGGCGAGGGTAGCATTCCGGAATACAGCGGCTACAGGGAGGATGCGGACACGCGCCTCGAGAATGTCGTGTCGAGTTGCGCCTACAGGATCGGGCATACCCTCGTCGGACAATATCTCACCAAGGATTACGGCAACGGCGAAGTCGCACGTCTATCTCAGTTGGAATCCTTCTTCGCGCCGCATCAGATCGAGGCGAATGGGTTGGATCCCTTCCTTCGCGGATTGTCCACGAACGTTTGCGACGAAGTGGACCCCTTCATCGTCCCCGCCCTGCGGAATCATCTATTCTCGGATCAATTCGATCTATTGGCGTTGAACATCGGACGAGCGCGAGATCACGGGATACCCGACTTCAACACCATAAGGGAAAGTCTCGGCTATCCCAGATTGGATAGCTTCGATGACTTCCTATTCGGGAGGGAATTGGCGTCGGTGTACGACGACACGGGACAGATCGACTGTTGGGTCGGGATGAACTCCGAACCGCGGGTGGAGGGGTTGATGGTGGGACCGACGCAACGCGCGATCCTGGCGAGGAACTTCGCCAACATACGAGACGGCGACGTGCATTACTACAAGAATTCGTTGAGGGATGCCGAGTTGCTCGCGGCGATAGAAGCGACTACGTTCGCCGACGTGATCAGGAGGAATTCCGATTCTCCCAACAGTCTGGACGACATTCGGGGCAATGTCTTCTTCGTTAGGTAAGTTTCGCAAACTTGGTACTGCCCCATTTTGGGAAACCTGATGGCAACGAACACTTTTTGGTGGGAGTGCCGAGCAAAATGTAATTGAGCGGAGGCATAATTGTTCCCAACATAAGGTAGAATGTCTACTAAGAGAAGAGGGTGTTTGCATGGGTGGCTGTAGAGTCGCCCTAGAGGATGGACTTGTATTCTCGAGAAGTCTTCTTCTTCACCTCTCGATGTCGTGCATAAGTAAGACTAAACATACACTGCTTGAAGAGGAGTCATGGTTCCACTAAAGTACACACTACGAGCGAAAATCCGTCGATGGCGGTGCGATTGACTTTCTAGGAAGCCACGCAACATCAAAGTACAAGAACAATACAAAATCCATAATGAATTATACCTATTCTGCGCATCCTCTTGTTCCTTATCTCCACATCCGATCGACGAACTTGCGCACGACCGAAAGGGGTTGTACAGCTGCTATGTGTCATTCGAATCTATAACCGTATTCCCCCACCTTTTTCTCAGTTTTCGTCTTTTCCTCTCACTCCTCCCTCTAACCGAAGGGATTGTACGGCGCCCCCCCCCCCCCCCCCCCCCCCCCCCCCCCCCCCCCCCCCCCCCCTCCTCCTCCTCCTCCGTACGGATTGCCGTAGGTAGGGGCCGGCGCCGGCGGCGGCTGGCCGCCGATGGACACCGTCCTCATCGACCCACCGTCATCGAACGGGTTGGTGTTCGCGCCTTGCGAGCTCATGCCGCCGCCGTTCATCGGGCTCATCGATAGCCCTCCTCCCCCCCCGGCGGCTGCTCCGGGGCCGTGGTGGTAGCCGCCGCCGCTCCCGTACATGGAAAGTTGGGAAACGTTCGGCATGACGGACGACGACGACGACGGGGGCGGCGGCGGCGGCGGCATCGCGGGTGGCGGGGGAGGCTTCCCCATCGAGCCGTTACTGCTGCCGCTGCTGTTGCTCAGGCCGTAGATGTCCCCCAACGTCGGCGGCGGCGCCGCGGCCTGCATCGTCGCGAGCATGTTCGACACGGACGACGACGACGACTGGCGCGGATTGCTTGGGGGTAGGGTATACCCTCCCGAGGAGGGGGCGGGGGCGCGATAGCTCGACGACCGACCGCCGTCGGCGACGGAGTTTCCCCCTCCCCCTCCCGCCCAATCGTACATCCCCCCCCCGCCGTTGTCGTCCGTCGTGCCGGTCCGTTGTCGCGGTACCATCATCTGACCGCCATACGACCCGCCACCCCCCCCGTCCGAGCTTTGATTGCTCGCGAAGCTGGACGTCCGTCCGAACGGCGCCCCGCCGCCGCCTCCGCCTCCGACGATT
This sequence comes from Stephanodiscus triporus, assembly GCA_036939755.1. NCBI lineage: Eukaryota > Bacillariophyta > Thalassiosirophyceae > Thalassiosirales > Thalassiosiraceae > Stephanodiscus > Stephanodiscus triporus. Next base: position 8,010 of record JALLAZ010000207.1, read on the forward strand.
CCGATGGAACCGCCGCCGCCGAACAGACCTCCCCCCCACCCCCCCCCCCCCCCCCCCCTCCGCCGCCGATGGCGTTCATATCGTACGAGGCGTACTCCCCCCCCCCCTGGGAAACGACCATCGATTCGTGACCGATCGTCGTCGTCGTCGTGGGATTGGCCCTCGCGAGGCTCTCGAGGGACATGGTCTCCAGCTCCTTCAGCCTGCCCAGGGGCTTCAATCCCGGATGGTCGTTCCTCATCCCCTTGAGACGATCGGCGACGTCGCCCATGCCTGCGCGGAAGAGTGTCGACTCCTCGTTGCTAAGAGTCGAATCGAACTGTGCCATCTTCACCAGGAGCGGGTGCAGGTCCTTCCATCCCCGCAGCATGACCTCCTCCATGAAGCCGCACAGGTCGTTGACGAACCTGTCGTACTCCTGCCTGGCCTGCACGAGCTTCGCCTCGTTCCGCTTGAGCCTGTCGACGCTCTCGTCGTTCACGATCTTCCCCTTGGTCATGGTCTTGTTTATCGAGCGGTGCATGTCCTCGACCTTCCTGGCGTAGTGGTCGAGGTCGACCCGCAGCGCCTCGGACTGCTTGAGGTGTCCGGATATGCGAGTGCTAAGTATGCGCTCCCACTCGGTGGCGTAGTTGAGGATGTGCTCGGTGTACTTGTCGTGGTAGAGCTTGGCCTTCCTGTGGAGCTGCAGGTGTATCGCGGCGTAGGAGGTGGGATAATTATCCGCGACGACGACGAGGTCGGCGGTCGAGGCGGCCGCGACGGGGGGGGAGGGCTCCGATCCCCCCCCCTCCCCCCCCCCGCCGCCGTCGGCCGTCCCGATCGCCGTCGCGGGTATGTCCCCCGCGCAGCCGAAGAGGGGGGTGCCGACCGTGAGGGAATTGATCGCCTTCGCGACCTCCAGTCGGGATTTGCCGTAAGCGACCATCGACGCGTGGTTGTTAGATAACGACGATATCAGGAACTTGAGGTTCTTGATGAACTGATGATACTTGGCCCGGAGTTCGATGAGGTCCTCGCTGCGGTTCTTCGACTTGGAGATGCCGGTGGTGTCCTTGATGCGGGTGACTATCCTTGCCTTCACCATTGTGCGGATATTCTCACCCCGGCGTGGATGATGGATGGGCAGGTGCGTGTACTATCGGTATGGGAATATGCTGGAATTGGCTCTTCCTCTCCCTCCTACGCTCAGTGTCCGAGGCACGCCATTGTGGTGGTGGGAGGAGGCTGATTGATGATTGAGCAGATCTTTTGGCGCGTGAAGAGTACGTATCGTACTTTATCTAAATACATGAGTACTCCTTGAATCGCCGATTTTGGCGAAAAAACAAAAGAAACGGCTGACTTTTGTGAGAACAAACCCCAATAATATTGGGATCCGGCATAGGTGGGAGTCCCTTTGTTGGCACGTGTTCCCTCCATATTATTATCTTAACTGCCCAGGCATGCAGGCGATGGAAGGTTGTCGGCTGAGGGAGGGGCGCTGGAGGGTGTTAAGGAAGTGATATTGAATTGAACAAACGTATGATGAGCGCGTAAAGATAGTAGTTCTGGGAAGTCCCACCAATGCGGAACTCTCTGGATTTGGAACTGTTGAAGTCAGTCCCTTCGACAAGGCAATAATATTGTCATGTTTTTGCATCCCCAAAATGCCATGCAGATACAGGTGAAGCAAGGAATACCTCGCTCTCTAGAGAGAGTGACCTGTTGAGCAACTCTTGGTGAAGGAGGAAAGTCTGATGGAATGAAGTTCGCCAATTATCGTTTAACACTAAAACCTCCTTCGCTCCTTCTTCCCCCCCACACCCTTCTCGTTCTTCTTCTTCTTCTTCTCCCCCCCCGCCGCTGCTCCGACGTTCCCTCCCCTTTGACCCTCGGTCTGTTTCTTCTTCTGCAATTCCTTCTTGTACATGATGATCTCTCGTCGCTTGGCCTCGTCGGGGCGTTCCTTCTTCTTATTCAACGTCGACCTGGATCCCAGTTCCTTGCGATGGTAGTAATCCATTGCATCCGTATCCCCGACGATTGCCCCCTCCTCGCCGCCGCCGCCGCCGCCGCCGTTGCCGCCGCCCGCCCCCCTGCCGATCACGAAGTCTCCATCGTCGTCCTCTTCCATCATCGCGCGGAGCTGTTTCTTGACCCTGCGATTGCGTCCCCCCTGCCCGAACGAGCTCTCGTGTCCCTCCCCGACCGCGCGTAGCATCCTCGTCAGGTCCCCCGTGGAATGCGCGTGCTTCATCATCCCGTTCTCGCCGCCGGCGGCAGGGCCGCCGCCGCCGACGCCGTCGTCGTCGTCGACGACGACGACAAACTTGGGCTTGGTCCGCACGCGCATGTGATGACGATGACGATTCGGATCGCGTAGCCTCGCCTCGGTGGCGGCCCTGTCGATGTTCCTCGACAGGACGTCCTTGAAGGACGGTCCGGCATTCGTGCCCCATGCGCCTCCTCCTCCTCCTCCGCCGCGGGGTCGGGGGGGGTCGGAGGAGGAGGACGCCATGGTCCAGCTCGACGCGCCGACGGACGAGGTCGATGCGGGCGTCGGGACTTCCGTGAAGTCGTCGTCACGTTCCCCGTCGTCGTCGTTGTCTTCGTCTTCGAGGACCTCGAACGACCCTCCCAATTCGTCGTCGTTGCTCACTCCCCCCCCATCCTCCCCGACGTCTACCAGCTCCGCATCTTCGTGGTCGTGGTCGTGGTCGCGGTCGCGGTCGTCGTTTTCCCCTCCCGTCGTTCTTCCGTCCCCCCCCCCCTCCTCCTCACCGTGGGCCGTCGTCGTATCCTCGCTGTCCGACTCGTCCTCGGCGATCACCTCGTGGGCGTCGTCGCATACGACGAGATCGGGCGTGGAGTTGCACCTGCGCAGGTATCGTCGTTTCGGGAATTCGGTCGCGTTCGTCGTCGTCGTCGACGAGCGCGACGTCCGCGGAGGAACGCCGCCGACGAGGCGGGAGGATGTCGGCGCGGGTTCGCCCCCCCCCCCGACGGTGGCGCTTCGCGGACGTCCAGCCGCCTCCGTCGTCGTGGCAGCGCCGCGGGGGGGGGCGTCGTCGGGTAAGACGAAGAAACGGCGATAGACGACGTCATCGGACGGGGCGGCGTGGGCGAAGTCGGAGACGGCGGGGGGGACGCCCTCGTCCTCTTCCTCTTCCTCCTCGTCGTCGTCGTTATCGTCCGCGATCATCTCCCATCCGGGATTGTTCGGATCGTCCGATCCGGACGAGACGGAGTTCGTTCGTTTGTCGTCGTCGTCGTTGTAGTTGGAGGGCAGAGTGATGGGAGCGACGAGTCCGCGAGGATCGACCAATGCCGGCCAGGCGGAAATGTCATCCACCGTCATGATGGATTCCGTCGCCATGGGGTCGATGATAGAACGATGACGACGCGTCGCAAATTATCGATAAGTTGGGGGCGTGCTGTTTTATTTGTTTTCTCCCCTGCCGAGAGTGGAGAATCGTGAATCGGTGGAGGTGAGGGGGGAGGTCGAATACACGGGCAACAAACGACGACACGAGCGAATCAGTCACGCGAGTCTCTTCCATCCCGCCCCTCCGTATCATCTTGGTCTCACCTTTATTTGCGGGGCAAATTAATGAATGTAGACAGTCGGTTGGTTATACTTCGCTCTTCTCTGGCGTCGGGTCTACTCTACTAGATAATCAGGTCCCGCTGACGATGATATTTTTTTCGAGGCGATAAAGCGAAGCCCTACTTCCCCGTCGTCGTCGAAGCGCGTGGAGGAGGATCTGCTGCTGCGATTGGCGGCTTCTCCGATTATTGTTGCTTTATGGACGTCGAATCTTGATCCCATGATCGCGGTGTTCTCTATTTTTGTCACACAACGCACGTTCGGCTTGAAGTTTTGGGGATAGAGGAAAGAGAACACCGGAGAAAGACAGACTGACACTTGGTCTGTCCATAGTACACCGCACCCCTCGCGGCGCCACACAAATTTTTTTTTGCTGCCTCTCAAGCTGCAGAAGAAAACAATTTTATTTCTTCTTTTCAACATGGGCGGCGACGATTTGGCAAGCGACGACGAATACCTGTTCGATTCCGGCCTCGTCGATGAATCATTCGGCGGTCGCGACACCGTCGTATCCTCCTCAGTCGACGACTACGACGATGACGACGACGTCGACGACAGTGTCCACTCGGATAGAGAAGACGAAGGCAAAGCAACGAAGAAGCCGGCCCCGCTGCTGGCGTCGTCGTCCTACCCCTCCTCGAAGAAACGGAAGGGGACGACCACGACCTCGGATGACGACGATGCCGCCGCAGTGGAGGAGGAACATCCGAAATCGCCGTCGTCCAAGAAAAATCGAAAGAAGAATGCCGCGCCGCCGACTTCATCCCAGGACATATTGCTCCATGCAGGGCGGGGCATCGCGATGGACGCCCCCGACGCGCAGGCGACGTTCCTCGGCGCTCTCTACTCCCATTCGATCAAACTCCTCGAAGGAGGAGGAGGAGGAGGAGGAGGAGGGGACGAATCATCCGAAAGCGGCGGGGGGGGGAGGAGTCCGGGGGAAGGAAAGGATGCCGCCGGAAATTCTACCACCCCCGACGACGTAGGAGTATCGTCATTCTCCTTCCTCCCGCACATGTACGCCCCCTCCCCTTACGACCGAACGGCGGACGATAAAAAATCTCGTCAGCACCGACACTCCGACCTCGCCGCCTTCCTCAGGTCGGGACCGCTGACGTCCAACAAGCGACTGAAGAATTGGAAGCATCCCCATTCTCCCATGGTCGTCGTGATCACCCTGTCCGCCCGTCGTTCCGTCGAGCTGATGAAGCAGCTGTCGTCCATGAGGCTCCCGGTCGCGAAGTTGTTCGCGAAGCACATGAGCGTGGAGGATCAGGTGGGGCTGTTGCGGCGCGGGTTCGGGGGGGGTGGGGGAGGGAAGTCGTCGTCGGCGTCGTCGGGGAATGCAGGCGGGGGGGGCGGAGGAGGCGGGGGAAGGAAGGGAGGAGGCAAGTTTTACAGCCTCGCCGTGGGCACCCCCGGTCGCCTCCTCAAGCTTCTCAGGCACAATGGGAGGGACGACGGCGAAGGAGGTGGGGGGGGCGCCGATTCGGGAGCGCTTCGATTGAACCATACCGAGGTCGTTGTCATAGATTGTCACGAGGACAGTAAGGGATGGAACGTTTGCACCCTGAACGACACGTCGAGAGAATTGATGGAATTCATGAAGGAGGGGATCATCCCACAATTGGATAAGAGAAGGGGCAAGATAAAGTTGGCTATGTTTTGAAGTCCTCCTCGAGAAGAAAAGTATGGCGCATCGTGCCATCGTGCCATTTCGCAGTTCGAATGTGAGTAGAACCTTTCGACGTCGTAGATTGGGTAAACAATTGAGGGGAAAAGAGAGAGCTGAATGACATCCCTCAAGCAAGGATTAGGAGTTTAGTGTCCATCCGTCTCGAGTTCCTGGTTTGTCCTTGTCAAAAGCACGGAGAAGGCCATCGTAAGAGTGAGTCCTTGGGATCCTAGAGCGTGTTCACGCTCATTCTCAATCTCGGATGCAATTTCCCCGACATCCGGAATGATCCAGCCCATGGGCAGGAGCCGGCGGGCGCCCGTGGGGCCACAATATGGGATTCCTGATGTTACACGAATTCTTGTAACTTAAGAGTGGTTCTTACCGTAACTAGGGAGACTCCTTCGTTTGGTTCCCCCCAATTTGCAGTGAATTCTAAGAACGTACAAGTAAACAAATAGTAAAAACGAATAGAACAGGAGCCCTCAGGTGGTGACCCACAAGGTTATGGTCATCATCACCACTGTATTCTTCATAACCAGACGCTGAAAAGAAAGAGGCAAACTGCTATTGTCATAAACTGCTGATTCTTCAAGTACGGTAGACACATATGCCATTATCCATCTTCTTCGTGAACCACATTAACTGGGAAACTAGGCTAAAAGGAAAAAGCACATGCTCCTACTTTATTATATTTACAATATTCTATCTATGACCAAGCGATCGTGAACACTCCATTGAACTAAATTTACCAAAATATTCAACATGCACTACCCCAGCAGATTCACAACAGTCCTCGATAAAGTTGTTTCGCGAGTGAAGCAAAAGGGCCGTCCGGGGATGAGATCAGATTAAAAGAATGTGATTGCCTCAGAAAAAAATTGAAGGTGAATTATCTCTTCGGGGATATCAGAGTTGAAGAAAGGAAATGGTCGTGCTGTCAGAGCGAGCGAATTCGGGAGGCGTCACGAAACCCTCCACACACTCAAACTCATTAACATAGTAGATAGGGCCAGGGTTGTCTGAAGTTGAATTGGGTTTGTAGTCACTGAGATATTCAACATAATGACTGCATGGATGAGAATCCACCGCCATTGGGAAAAATGCATAAGCCACCGCTGTTCGAGTTGTGATCAACAACGATTAGGGAAAGATGAGTGAGCACGAAAAGTCAGGTGTGCTGCTTCAGAACATGGTCGGCGTTATTTGTCATCTCCTCACCTTCCCAACCAAATGGCACACCCGAGTAGCCAATATCCTCGTCTCCTACGTGGTCATAGTACGCCTATGTTTTCAATGAAAAAGGGTGAAATGAGATAAAATGAAGTTATCTCCCTATATAACACTTGCTAGAATTGTACCTCTGACCTATACTCACCCGAATTAATCCTCCAGCTGACATTTGCAATGTATGTCCAGTATGAGCAAGCATTGGATCAAGAGACACACCCAACTCCGGAAGGCGTGGAACCAAGTCAATTTTATTCACGAATCGAAAGACGCTATATGAGCCTCCAGGTGCAGTTTTTTCGGCCTTCTTATCAGGCTGCAATGAATTTATCCAGAAAGCCCACTTAATATTGCCAATCTTGGGGCAGCCGAAGTTAATACTCCTCAGGTCTTCGTTTGGATATATCATATGCAGGGCCGCACCAAGAAGGACGGAATCAGCCGCCCCCAACGAATGCCCCGTCGTGAATAGTTGATAAGGTGCCAATGATGACGAATTCAAATCAGGGCTGACCCCCCCCGAACTGAGGGTTACATCATTGCCGCAATTTCCACCCAACCTCGCAGATTTTACACAATTCAATAAACTATCAAAGTGCTCAGAGTCGAACACCGCCTCATTGAAGCCACGGTGAACTTGAATTCCGTCGGGCAGATCGTCAAATAAAGAGCCGCTGCCGCTGCTTTTTGTGAAATTAGTGGGGCCTAAGTCACTCATCAAAACGTTTCCATCCATTAGGGCAGTCCTCCAATCGTCAGTCCCCGCATATGCGACGGCGACATATTTATGGAGAGAGGATCTTACAACCAACACCTGTGTTCCAAGGGAATAATCGTGCGAGTAATGGAGACATTCCGTTCCCTCAGGAAGGAGGAGTTTGTATAAATCTTCTGGCTCCTCAGTCTGGTAGTTGTTGAGGTGGGATCTGTCGCTGCTGCGGCTCTCCTCCTGCAGAAAATTGTCGACAAGATTTTTTCCCCTGGTGTTGCACGAGGTCACCCTATTCTTCAGTTTGTATACTGCGTGAGAGAGGATGGCCATATCCAAAACTATGTCGCTCTCTGGGAAGTAGGGGTGTTTGGACCTTTCGGAAGAAGACATATCATGGTTCGAAAACAATGTTGACGAGGAGGCCGCTCTCAACTGAGGCGATGGTGCGGCGACGACACATGCCCATGCCACCAGTGCCAATACGAGCGCAGTTGCACATGCCAACCTCACGAGTGCCGAAAGCCAGGGTAGGTTATGATGGTTATTGGGTGTGAAATTAATATGCCTCTGTGTTGGTCCAGACTGTTGCAGCTCGTTGGATATTGTTATCATGGTATCTGATCGGCACCGCAGCTTGTAACGACAGCGCCTCAGCCCTCAGCCTACAATAACTTTTCGCGAGCCGGTCGAGTGGCCTACTGCACTAATACCCTTCAGTCAGAGTAACCTGCATGCACCAATGTCTGCAGCATTTGGGGGGCGGGGAGTATCTAAGGTCTGCTCAAATCCTCCACCCAGCTTCTCTCTCGCTTCCTCTTCCAGCACCTCCAGCGTTGTGTTTGTTCTGCGTTCTCTTCCTCCACCACCCTCCTCTTTCGGCAAAGCGTACAAGAGTGTATGTAAGTCGTATTGGAGTACGTAGGAATAAGTAAACCTATCTGTCCCGTCGACGTGAGGTCGCCGACGTGCCTCCCTGCGGTTCGCCCCTCCCTGCCTGCCCTGCGCTTCCCCAACTCACGGTTGATTTCTTCCTCCACTTCTCAGTAGGAGTACCTTACATGATGACGTGGGCGGATATTTCCGCATATCCCATATCATTCTCAGGAAGTGTCATAATTTCTGATGCGCTGTTGATGCAACGGCGAATAATCTGCTGTTCCCATCATCAGTTACTTCGCGATGATCCCACTCACCAACGCTCGGTGCATATGACAAACGCTGGTAGAATGATATATTTCGCCCCGATGAGATTGGCCAGCACCGACAATCTCTTTGATGATGACGTGTCCAGTGTTAATACTTCCGGCAACGGGCTAGATTCTAAAGCGCAAACATACGGGTTCAAGCCACCAGTACACAGCGATTCTTTTCTGAGACACCTCGAGAGCGTAAAGTCGTCTTGGCCTCGTATTACAGACAGTAATGATGATGAATCAGATTCTGAGGACAACAACATATACCTCAACGATGGAGGAGTTCGTTGTGCAGGAGAGCCTTCGATCGATCCCAGCCGAATGCTGCACAGTGTTGTAGATGGCGAATCTGATTGGATATGAAGAAAGCAGCTGTTTTTTCATCTTTGATCAAAAGGAGGGTGCACTATTGCGCAAGGCGATTAATTTGAATGTATGGAAATCAACCAAGTATCGTTGAATGATAAAATAATTTGATATTAGTGTAGTTTGAACATCGGTTAATGTGAAGCACTACTAAGTTTCATCGAACGATGAAACAACTCGATGATAGTTTGGTTTAGAATAAAATAATGATAGTTTTCAAACAATCCATTTCATCCTAATTTGATTTAGCTCTTCCGTCCATCCAGTGCAGTTATTATTGGGAGCCGCATTTCCAAGACAGCTACCCTTTAGTTGGTAATTCAAAGGCAATTCTCAAATTATCTGCCTTCACCGACGCGGGCTTCTGACTCTTATCTTCAAAGTGCACAGCTAGCCGGCTGTTTTTGTGAAATGCTCTCACGTGGCCCACTTTACCATTTAGGTGGGATGCGCTTACCAATCCATGACAAATCACTGGACAGCCGAATGTAGGACGAATGAGATCACTTGCAACTTGAAGCATTCTCTCATCGTCTGCCTTCCTTGGCTCTGCGAGTGGGCCTGTGAGGACACAGATTTCTCCATCATTTTCGTATCGCAAAGCCTGGAACAGATTTCCACGATAAGGAAGCACCATAACGTAGCGTTCCTTGCATACTTCTAACAATTCTTCAGCACTTTTAGTACAATTATGTTCTGGACCATGCACACGGCAGCTTTCGGTAACCAACTTCATGACAATCCGCTCAGCTTCGATACCATGGTTATAATTCAAAAGTACTTTCGCATAGTCCAAACCTGCTGCCATTGTCACAACTGAAGTCAAGCCATGCAATTCAAGTTTAGTCTCATAGTTGATCCTCAATTTCTCAAATATATCTGTTGCGCGTACGTTCGTATCATCTTCGTTGCTCTTAGCCGAACGGGCCCTAAAAATTTCAATGTGGCTTTCCATCTCTTTGGACTTCTTTTTCTTGCCGAATAAATTGTAGATTATTCGAGCCTTTTCAAAGTATTTGATTGAAGTATTATTACTTTCTTCAGTTTTGTCCAAGCTCATACTTGCCCCAAAGCACCCATATCCAAATGCCTCAAAAACTCCAATCATTTCACAGAAATTGTATTCGAAACTTGTTCGGGGCATGTGTACCCACCCGTCCATCTTCTCGTCCTTCTTCATTCGCTCGACCATCGACAACAACTTTTTAATAAGTGTTTCACACTCTACTTTCAGCATCCCCGAATCTTGGGACGAGTAGAGGGATTTGCTATGCATAATATTGTTCAAAATTATTATTTTGGATCGAAGGGAATGCATTACATTGATTTTATCCCATTTGCTGTTTTCAGGACAGCCGTAGGTGACCTCTGCAAACGAGACGAATGCTGACGCTAAATCTAGCGATAATTTATTTTGGTATGGTTGCTTGCAGTTGGGGCAATCTTCCCATGAAGTGGTAAAGGCCGGGGAGTTTGCCTCAAGTGTGCTCTTGTGCTCTGCGTAATGGACGATGCAGGATAAATGGGCGAAGCCCGCCGAATCGCCGCGGCAAGAGCAGTCGCGCACCAACGGCTCTCCCTCTTCGTCGGGCCCCTCGTCCAAACAGAAGTAGCACGATGCTCCTTCGGGGACCGCCATTGTTCCTCACTATCGAGCCTGAAATTCTTAAGAGGTTGCAATATTATTTACTGGTGAATTCACACAGGAATTGGTAGAAGTCTCCCCGCAACTCACGGACGCCACAACTCGAGTTGTCGTCAGACACTTCGTATGTACCATGGCCCTCCAACTTGTGGCAATCGTATTGCTCGTAGTGTGTCGATGGATAAATAATACCGCGGCGTTTTCCGCCCTCCCAACCCGTGCTCGCACACCTCCGCCCGTCTGCGCCTCGAGTCGCCTCAAGTCGACGAAAGACGAAGACGGCGACGTACGTCACGTCCCCGGCCTTCGCCGCGCCGTCCTCCTCCGAACGGCAACGATGGCATCGTCGATGCTTCTCGCGACCGCGGCATCCCCCCGACCAGCCCGCGCCGGAATCGATCCCGCGGCGCTCAGGGCCCTGCCCGTCGAGGGGGACGTCGACGGCTCCGCGTCGCGCCTGCGCCAGATCGAATCGGCCACCGGTCCCCGACCGGAGGACGGCAAGGACATCGCCTTCGAAACGCTCCCGTCGGGCGCGAGCTATCGCGAGTACAGGGAGGGCAAGGGCGACGCCTACGTGCAGCGGGGGTCGAGGGTGGCGGTCGAGATGACGATACGCTGCAGGTCGTTCAGTACGGCGGACGAGCCGGGTGGCATGACTTACTTCACGACGAAGCAGGACACCGATTTCAACGAGCTGGCCTGGACCGTCGGGAGCGGCGAACTCCCCCCGGAACTGGAAGAGTGCATGATGGGCATGCGCAAGGGTGCGATTCGGAGGATCGAGCTGCCCTCGACGGTGGTCTTCGCGGCGAAGAAGAACCAACAGCTCCCGCTGCCGTCGGAGAAGAACAGGGATGGGAAGAGGAGGTTTGAGAATCTCTTCAAGACGGACGCAACTTTGCTTTTCGAGGTATTGGTAACGAGAATTAAGTAGGTTAGCAATGAGCAGAAGAATCGGATCATACTGGTCCGATGCTGGCGAATGCGTTCAATGCTTAATTCAACTCTAAATAGCCTCATGGCCTCCTATCTTCCGATTGTCCCGTGATACGAGCGACGTCTGGGATGCTCATTACAGTCACACACCATAAGTCTGCAGTCCCGGA